>ML093558.1:37987-53533 GCA_003697995.1 Taxidea taxus jeffersonii
GGATCATGACCTGAGCCGAAGGCAGAGGCTTTAATCCACTGAGCCACCCAGGCGCCCCCTCATGAAATTTTTTAAGCAAATGTAAATGAATATGAATATAAATTTTTATTCTGATTTCTCAGTTACCTACATGAAAAGTAACTTGGTATCTGCTAGTCCGCCCTTTGCTTCTCTTACTTAAAAGGATGGCTGGGAAATTTTGCCATATGAATAGTTGTTGTTTTGTTTTGTTTTTGTTTCAATAAGTACAGTAGCTCTTGTCGACTAGGGTTCTATGGGGGAAATTAGGCCTTACAGAAAATGATTTGTTTGACTTCTGCCAAGGATAGATTGTAGCTAGTACCAACGCAGAGTGCGGGGGGGGGGGGGGGGGGGGGGGGGGTGAGTTACTTCCTTACAGAGCATGGATAGCATGGATATATGGAAACATCAGGGCTTAATTCTCCTGCAAAACTCCAATCCAGGAGGGCTGGCCTGTAACATTTTTTTGTGAATGCCATAATGTATTTAAGTCATTTTTTCCAGTACCTGGGTGGCTTACTGGGTTAAGCATCTACCTTCAGCGTGGGTCATGATCCCAGGGTTCTGGGATCCAGTCCCACATCGGGCTCCCTGCTCACCAGGGAGTCTGCTCCTCCCTCTCCCTCTGCCCCTCCCCCGCGGCTTGTGGTCTCTCTCGCTCACTCTCTCTGTCAAGTAAATAAAATCTTTAAAAAAGTCATTCTCTCTAGGTATTTGCAATTTCAAGCAGTGCAACAAAGTAAAACCTCGTATGTGCTTCATTTTGCTTCTGTGCAAATATGTTGACAAAGTGGAATTGGTGATGTAAAGGGCACATGCCTTTGTAATCTTAGTAGACGTAGCCTAGGTTTCACGGTTAGGTGTTAGACCGAGCTCCATGTCCAGTGCACGATAACAATCTCACCTACAAGAAGTGTTCTTAGATCTTTGGGGTTTTGCCGCAGGTGGCAGAACTATAAGGCTTTACACCTTGCAGTTTCTTTTTGTTAGAAGAGATTTGCCTGCTAGAAAGATCTCTGGCTGCTGGGTGGAGAAGGGGACTGAGGTTGAGCGTAGAAGAGGCCGGCACGGGGTGATGGTGGCTGGGCCAGCATGTGGGCTGGAGAACGGAGAGGAGTAGAGGCACAGGGGGCTGGCGCAGGGGACCCCTGTTGAGGGGCGTGGACAGTTGTGGCTCCGATGGCTTAGGAGATGATGGGACCGAGGCACGGCGCTTCTGTCTTGGGGGGATGGCACCCAGGTCTCTGCAGCCGGGCAGGTGCACGGTGGCCAGCGGGGAAGGCTGTGGCTGCCAGTGGGGAAAGGGAAAGGGGCCCAGCGGTCAGCCTGCTGCTGCCCATCCTCTGTGCACAGGCAGAAGCTGCATGAAGCGGATCTGGAGCTGCAGAGGAAGCGAGAATACATCGAGGAGTTGGAACCGCCCGCTGACAGCGGCAGTGAGTGGCATGTGGTGGCTGGGTGGGGCGGGAGGGCCCTGAGCTAGGTAGGGAGCTGAGGGGGTCCCCTTGTTCCCACAGCAGCCCGGCGTATCGAGGAGCTGCAGCACAGCCTGCAGAAGAAGGATGCGGACCTGCGGGCCATGGAAGAGCGCTACCGCCGCTACGTGGACAGGGTGCGCACGGTGAGCACTCTGGGGGGCTCCATGGGCCTCCTGCCAAGGCTGCTGCCTCCCACCGACCCATGCCTCCCACCAGCGTGCACCTCTCTGCCTCGTACTTCTGCATCTGCTGTATCCCCATCATATCACAACTCTGCACCATGCTTAATGCAGCCCAACACGTCCAAGGCCCTGTAAGGCCAAGGTCACCCTGCCTGTGTCTTTCCCAAACCCTAGGTCATGCAGACTCCGGAACCCAAACAACGGCCATCAGGAGGGGCACCCCCAGAACTTCACACCCTGAGGACACAGCTCCGGGAGCGGGACGTCCGCATCCGGCACCTGGAGGTGGGTGTCCTCGTCACTTCTCGCTGTCCCCAGCATATCCAGGCCCCTGACTGTTCCCTCTTTGGCAGATGGACTTTGAGAAGAGTCGAAGTCAGCGGGAGCAGGAAGAAAAGTTGCTCATCAGTGCCTGGTATAATATGGTGAGTGCGTGTCTCTGTAGTAAGGGTTCTGGGATGTGCTGTGGGGCTCACCTTGACCCCAGCCGTCCCCCCTCTTCCTCCCTCCAGGGCATGGCTCTGCAGCAGCGAGCTGGGGAGGAGAGGGCACCCGCCCACGCCCAGTCATTCCTGGCCCAGCAGCGCCTGGCCACCAACACTCGCCGGGGGCCCCTGGGACGCCTAGCATCCCTGAACACGCGCCCCATGGACAAGCACTGATGGACCTCGGTATCCTGCCACCTGCCCAGCCAGCTGGGGCTCAATCCGCCTGGGATTCCTCCCAGCTCACCGGGGCCCAGCATCAGGAAGGCCTCAGTCAGCGGCCTGAGAGCCTTAAGGTCATGACTTCTGCCCTCTGTTCTCCGAGATGGGACAAGAGTGCGGGATAGAGCAGGAGGCAGGGGAGGGCCTGTTCTTTTTAGCAATGTGATTCTTATCCTTGATTTTCAACCTGGGGTTAATGAGATGCCAGGGGAGAGAGTGATTTTTATATTTGAGAAGAAAAACAATAAAGATTTTCAATCTGCCCTTCCTGAACTCTGGGCGCTGAGGAGAGGGAGAAAAGACAGGCCAGGGACTCAGAGCATTGCTTTTTGAAAGGCCTGGCTCCTGTTCTTAGTAAAGCATGAGTGACTGACAGCACCCACTGGGAGGTGAGAACCATGTTTGTGTCTGTGTAACCGTATGGGCGTGTGGTGCTTTTTTTGAAGAAGCTTCAGACAAAAATTCCTGCCTTATGAAGCTGTCATTCCTCATGAAGGGGGACAGACAATAAACAAAATAAAAGTTTGATGTGAGAAGTACTACAGAGAAAAAGAAAGCAGTCAGAAGTGATGGGGACGTGGGACATTCATTTGGGATGGGGTGATTTTAAGTAAAAGGCCAGCAGAAGCAGCCTCACCAAGGAAGTGACATAATTTAAGCAGAGACCTGAAGGAGGTGGGGGGTGGGCGGGCGTGTAGGTATCTGGGAAAGAATGGTCCAAGCAGAGGGAGCAGGATATGCCTGAGGCCCTGCGATGAGGCTTTGCTTCATGGTTAGAGGGACAGTGAGGAGCCCAGTGTGGAGTGAGTGAGGGGAGGAGGGGCAAGAAATGAGGGCAGGGAGACTGTGAATGCAGGGAATACTTTTATTCCAAGGGACATGGGAATCACGTAGGTCCTAAGGAAGGGAGGGACAGTACCTGACTTAGGTGTTCATGGGCTCTCTTTGGCTACTGTAGAAGAAACAGACTGGGGGTGGTTAGGGCCAGAGCTGGGAGACAAGGACAGTGGTCCCTGGTCCCAGTGGGTGGGTGACATTGGGGGCTCTAAGATGTGGGCCCTAGAGGAACAGGAAATGGTCAGGTTCTGGATACAATTTGAAGACGGAGCTGATAGGATTTGCTGTTAGCTGGACATGGAGGGGAAAGAGAAAGAGTTGTTGAGGATTCCGATTTGGGCCTATCACCCAGAAGGACAAAGCCAACAGACTGGTTGGGGAAGATTGGGAAGCCAAGAGGGAGCTGGTTTGCGGGGGGCATGTTCTGTTCAAGGTGCCGCACGGAGATACCAAGCAGACAGATGGCTCTCCCAGTCTGGAATCTGGAGAGGGATCTTGGCTGGACGTGTGAATTCACCATATGATTGAATTAAGACTGGGAGCACTGAAGGGGCATCAGAGAATGCAGGGACTTGGGGGAGAGAAGTCACTTGCAGAATCATAAAACAAGACTGACAGGAGGAGGCTGTGGTTTGGGGACCGGCTGGTACATTAATGAGTGAGTAAAGCCATGGACACTGATGGGGTCATTTCAGAGGGCAGAGTTTGGGAAGAAGGAGGCAGGATGGGATCAAAGATTCTGGAAGAATTCTCAAATCTTACCTAGCCTAATTCCTGGCAGGAAAAGTCAGGCTAATAATGTCTGTGTAAAAACCACTAACATTTTATTGAGCACCTATTGTGGATCAACACTCTAAAACCGTCATTTCATCCCCATAACTCAATGAGGTAGGCACTCACATCGCCATTTTAAGGAAAGAATAAAGGCAAGGCACACTGATGGGTCTTCTCAGGTGGTGGAGGGAAGGAAGTAGAGCTTATGGGAAGGACCGGCTGTTCAAAGAAGCTGGAAGAATCCTTCACCCTTAGCCCAGTGACTGGCTCACAGGAGGCGGTCCCAAGCCCCAGTGCCAGACGTGAAGGACCGCGCGCCGGAGGCGGGAACCGGTCGAAATCGGACAGGTAGAGTCCACACGCAGCTTAACGCAGACCCGAATTGCTGCCTGCGTGCCCTGTCGGGGTTTGTGTCCCTGTCCTTGGGGATCCTAGGCCTGAGGGCGTCAGGCTAGACTCTCCTCCTCCTCGCCAATGGGGCTGGGCAGCCAGGGAGGAGCCGGTCCCCGCGGCGCGGGCATAGGCACGGCTGTGAAGGACTCGGGGGCGGTCCCCGGGACGGGCATCTCCTGGCCGACGGGGAGCTCCGGTTCTGGCTCTCGCAGGCCGGGGTCGAGCAGCGGGTCCCCGCAACCGCACTCCGGGGCCGCGCCGTCGGGGGCGCTTGCGCATGCGCAGCTGGCGGCTGTGGACGTCTCAGACACGCAGCTGTTCTTGCGGCGCATTAGGGACAGGCGCCGGCCTAGCAGGCCTCCCGCGGCCATGCCTGCGCCTACCGGCAGGAGGCGCTGCAAAAAGTCGCCGTGCGCCTCGCCCAGCGGTCCGTCCGCGCCGTCCAGCCGCTGGAACTGCATGTCCTCTTTAGCCAGCCTGTCGGACGGACAGTGGTTCAGCGTTGCGACCTCGCTGCTCTCCTTGACTGACAGAGACCGAGACACGCTGGTCCTCCTGGTTCCACCCACACCTTTGTCCCACTTATCCCAAAAGACCTTGGTTCTTCTCTAGAGAGCCTGCTTTTATTCCCTGGGTTTGGCTAAGCTCAAACTTAGCCCTTCGAGCCTCAGTTGTGACGGCCGCATCTCCGGCACTGCCTCTGGCCGCCCGTCCAATCCTCATAGGCCTTAGCGCTTAGGTCTGTCCCCAGTCAGTGGCCGTCCCAGACCTTGACCCGGATCCCTGCCCCCTACCCCTATTCTAGTCCTCACAGACTTTAGGTCGTAACCCCGAGTCTCCAAATTGGCCCTGTCCTGGTGTCCTATAGCCAGCCCCTTCGATTGGATAATCCCCTCAGGGCCAGAAGCCCCTCCTCCAGGAGGCCCCACCGGTGGGCGCGCATCCCGCTGGCTCACGTGATATCGAAGGTGGAGCCCTGGAAGGAGGGCTGCTGCAGCAGGAACGCCGTGGCTGCGGTGTAGGGGGCGCGAGCCTCCGTTGCGTCCCAGTACAAATCCTTCTCCAGCATGGCCAGGTCGTCATACATCTCGTCCACGGCCAGCATTGACACCTGCGGGCGCGGGCATGCGGGGCCGGGTGGAGCCTGGCACAGCGCCGGCACTGTGGGGTGGACCCCTCAGGATGGGTTAGGGGTATGGTGACCAAAGAAAAAAGGATGGTTCAGGGTCCAAGCCCGGGCAAGTCTAGGCGGGTGGTGGGGCCAAGGCTGGTTTGGGAGCCCCGGATGGTCACAACTGAATCTCACCTGGAAGTTGCGGTCGATCAGAAAGTTGGTCTCAAAGTCATCGTCGTCTTCTCCGAAGGGATTGATGAGCTGCTCGGCTACCTGAAGGGGGAGGGAATAGTTTGGTAGAGCCCTGCGAACCCGTGCCTATCCCACCCCGGGAGTCTCTACCTCTGGGCCCCACCCACCTTGAGCCAGCCCGCATAGAAAAAGAACTGCAGCAGGGTGAAGATGGGCACGCACAGGTCCAGGTTGTGGCCTTCGTAGCCCTGAGCTGGGTCCAGGAACTGGCGACCGATCAGGCAGGCCAGGAAGTAGCTGTACACAGCTATGGTCACCACCTGGGGGTGGGGGGGGGTGGGTCACCAGGTCAGGGTTCTCCCGATCTCAGGATGTCTTGGAGAGCTGAGGACTAGGATGGGGCATCACTGATACGGGGTCTTAGCTGACCCTCAGTCTTTCCTTGAGACTAGTGTGTCAGAGCGTCTGATGCCCGATTTAAACGGAGGCATGGCAGGGTTACCTGGGTATAGACAAGGGGTACGCTGATCCAGTCGTAGTGAAAGAGCATTCCACACTTGCCCCGAAACACAGTCAGCTCCTGGGTGCAGATACAAGTCACGAGAGGGCCTGAATTGCGAGCGCACACATGGGGATCAGGTGTGGGTAGGTACGTGGGCTGGAGGTGAGTGGTTACCTGGTGGGATGTGGGCGTGCACTTCTGGGTCTCCCGGAGAGTACTTAGTGGGGAGTGTACATCTGGGGTTAGGGTACTATGCGCCTGGGAGTTGGCCCCCTAGAGATAAGTGTGCACCTGGGGGCTGGTGGGTAAGGATGTTGGGAATCTGCCTCCTGGGAGGCGCGTGGCAGGCCGCCATCTGACACAATTCCGGGGAGGTGTAATTTCCCTGGAATTTTGTATGAATGACCCCTGGGCGGGCCCACCTCAAGCAGCAGTTTAAGGGCACTGTTGTCGCGGATGCGGCCCTCGCGTCGGGCCTGCGCAGCCAGGTTGGAGAACCAGACACAGGGCACCCAATACTTGTTGTAGGACGAGTTCAGGTTCTCGAACTTCTTCCGCTCCTCGCGGGTCATAAAACCTGGAGGGGGTGAAGTCGGGGTGGGTGGGTGGTTACTCGCCCCGCCCCCTGTCATCAGCCCCGCCCCCCGCCCGGCTTCAGGGCGGAGCCTCACCCGCCTCCACCACGTGGTCGACGGTGGGGAAGCGCTTGAAGACCGCGGTGCTGACTGAGCGCAGGATTAGCACAGCGGAGAGCCCGGCGTAGCGCATGAGCGTGCGCCTGTAGAGGCGGCCCCGTTCGTCGCGTCCGTGCACCGTGCCTGCCACCACGCACATGAGCGCGTCGGGCAGCGGCATGCATAGGTACTGGTTCCACCAGCGGTGCACCACCAGCGTCACGTAGAAACCTGCGGGACAGCCGGCAATGGGGGGGCTAAGTGGGGATCCTAGGGCCAGGTCTGGCAAGAGGGAGGATACACGATCTGCAATCAGAGATACCCGGGAACGCTTGTCACCCACCCGCCTCGCGGGGCCACCTGGGCTGGGAATCTGGGCGGGGGCAGCCCTCTGGTCAGAGAGGCTAGAGCAGGCTGGGTCACCCTGGCTATTTGCTTGTCACCTGAGATGTGGGATTGGGATCTCAGTATGGAGATGGAGACACAGGGCCTATATTAGGGGCACAAAGACAGGTTGTCACCCAGGTTTGGGAGCGTGGGGACCTGAAACTGGAGGCTGGGTTCACGTGAAGTCACTGACTTGTCAGAGAAATGTCCTCTGGGCTGCACTTGAGAGGATGGAGTCATATGGGGTCACTGGAGGGGTCCCTGGGGCCCAGGACATGTAGGGAGCCATTAGGAGTCTCATGCAGACACAGGTGGGAGACCCTGAGATGGCCAGGGACAAGCCTATGGGTGACACGGAGCTCTCATGGCTTACTGTAACCAGGTGACATCCAAAGTCTCTGTAAATTGGGGCCACACTTGGCATGAAAGATGTAGAAATGCGGGTCTATTGGGGTTGGATTTGAGGGGGTAGTCTTTTGAGGAATGGGGTCTCCAAAAGGCCTGGAAATGGGTTTCTGGGTATTAGGGGAATGGGGAACTCAGGGGCGAACGCACCCAGCACGAAAGAGACAGGGATGAGACTGGCATACTGGTCACAGTAGATGACAAGCTTCTCGAAGTAACGCTTCTGCCTTTCTGTCAGCACGAAGCTGCGAGGGAGGGGGCAGGGGGTCACAGGAGAGCCTCCCTCCAGGACACACCCAAGGTCCCTTCCGTAGGCTCCCCTGGCCGGCGCCCCCCAGCCCGGGGCCGCCTCACCGATAGGCGGCACTCAGCGCCATGTAGAGCCCGAGGAAGCAGACGAGCTCGCGCCACAGAAGTTTGTAGATGCTCCCGCGCCACAGCAGCAGCAGCTGCGAGAAGCCTCCGAAGCGCGCATTGGCCACGCGGGCTGTGTACGTGACGGTCATCGCAGCGCCGGGGCGGTTGCGCCGAAGGAGAGGGGGCTGAAGCAGACCCCAGCCTGTGGGCGGAGGAACGGGCCCCCCGGGCTGTGGACGGGCTGACAGGTGCGGCCCGATTCAGCTTGGTGTCCCCTCCTACACCATGGTCTCCTCCGCCGCGCCCCAAGCCCAGGTTCCGGTCTCCTCCCAAGCGTGCTCAGTCCGGCCCTAGCCCCCAGGCCTTCCCAAGCCCCCTCTGGCAGGCCTCCCTCTTCCCAGGGTTCCTGGTCCCAGGGTCTGGCGTCTACCTCTTCAGGCCCTCTCCCTCCCTCCTCCACCCCCAAGACCCTTGGGTCCCGGGATCAGCCCCAGTAGCCCTCTATGCGATCCCAGCCCCCTTTCCTGGGCTCCAGCTACAGCCTTCCCCACTCCCTGAGTCCCCAGCGCCTCAGTTTCTACAGTCATAGGACTCCAGCTCTTCCCCAGCCTAGATCCCCTTCTTCAGGTCCCATCTCTGCTGGTCCCCCACCTCACCCCTACAGCTCCCAGTCTCAGCCCATCCTCCACCCCTGCACGCCCTTCTGAAGCCCTTGGAAACCCAGTCCCCAAGCCTCCAGTTCCCCAGGCTCTGTCCCCCAGGCCCTCTCCTCCCGCTGGGCTCTCCCCTACACAATTCCCCCAGCTTACCCACTGCCCACTGATTTAACTGCCCAGGCTCTGTCCCTTCCCCCTTCTCATGGACCCACCTGGACATTTCATCTCTCCATTCCCCTCCAGCCTCAGAGCCCTTAAGTTCCCACCCTGAGGAATTTGATGGATTCCTGCCTAAGGACCCATCTCTCCTCAGGATCCTCTGTTCCCCCCGGCCTGGGCCCTTCTCACCTGGTGCAGGGTGCAGAGACAAACGGGGCCAGGGACAGACTGGGCCGGTGACTTCAGCGTTAGGTGGGGCTGAGGCCAGACCCTGGGGGAGGGGGCTGGGGAGTGGGCGTGGGCAGCCCCTCCCTGGCCCGCCCCCACCCTGGCTGCAGCCTCAGAAGTTTGTTTGGAGAAGTCTTGCCAGTTTGCTACCTGGGGCAGGGGGAGCAATCCACCCTGTCCTCCCTCGCTCCTCCCTGTCTCTGTCCTAGTTAGTCACTGGCAGGTCCACGGGATCTTGGACCTAAGCTGGGGGAGGGGGCAGTGACTGTCTCCTTCACACACACACACACACACACACACACACACACACACTGCTCAGTGAGGGTGTATCACTCCACAAGGATGCACATAAAAAGACACACCGTAGACCCAGACACAAATTGAGCTTTTAACACAACCTCCCACAACTGCGGTAACGCAGAGGGCAGTCTACACTGTCACAAAGACTTACGACATCACACAAGACACCGGTAGCTCTACCCACCCCCAACATTTAAATATGGGCAGATGGCCCTAACCCATCAGGCTCGCGGCTCTCAGGTATCCATCCATATGGGACTCCAGCCACTCAGGACCTGGGACCCTGCATTCCCTCATGATCCACCATGGAACAAAGACATGCAAGGTCACGTAACTGCTAAGCACAGACCCCAGAATGCCTTCACACACATAACGGCGCACCGTCACACAGGAGGGACCATATATTTACTCCCCATCTCTCCTGCACAAACTCTGACCTGTGGTCACACACCAGATGCAGGCACACCTGCCCTCAACACAGTGGCACATGGTCCTGGGGTCAGAGCAGGGTCCCAAACACACTCCTACAACAGAGACCCCTCCCCCCCAGACCCTCCTAACCAGATGGGCTCATGCCCCCCCCCCCCCTTTGAACCCCCCCTGTATTTGCACATCAGTAATAAGCCATCCCCCCCCCCACTTCAGCGTGCCAAGCACCCACACCCATACACACACCTCAGTTCTGAGATACTCTCAGTACTGCCATGAACACACAACCTTGTCTCCTAATTTGGCCTGGATGCAGGTAGTGCTCGCCTTCCACAGACACCCCTACCTACAAAGGGGGGAACCCCCGCCTGACACAATAGCCCCCTTATCCCCAACATCAAACTCATCACCCGGTGTGGAAGGTGCGATGGCTCAGAGCTCCAACCCCGAGAGGGGCACCCTTGAAGCCCCTCGTGTTCCCCGTGTGCACTAGGAGGCCTGCGGCAGCCCCACCCTGCAGCCCCGCCAGCCAGGACACCGTGTTCCCAGCTGGCAGATGTCTGCCCTGCCCCGGGGTAATTAGGAATTGGCCCGGGCTGGCCACCTTCAGTCCCAAATCTCCGCTGTCCAGCTGCCGGACAGCCCGTAAAAGGGGGCGAGGGAGTGGCGCGTCTCGCTTTAGGACCCGGGGAGGGCATGGGCTTCCAGAGGATGGTCTTGGTTCATGATGGGGTGGGGCACGCTTCCTAGTAGGCCGTGTCCCTATACACACTACAGCTAGCCCCCACTCTGCTCAGCTGTCCTCCCCCAATTCACACATGTCCCCACACACTTCTGATTGCTGGACCCCCGCTGGTCCTGGGGCAGGTTGCCCGGGCTGCCCGGGCTAGTTCACATGTGGAATAATTGTTACAGCAAAGAATAACAAACACTCCTTGGTGGCTCTGTGCCTGGTGGAGCCTGGAGCTGCTTACTTCATTTCACTGAATCCTTACAAGTGGACCTACGAAACCGGTGCTTTTGTTATTCCAACTATTCAGGTAGGGAAACTGAGGCTCAGATGACACATGGCTTGAGGGACAGCTGCTTTTTGAACTCAGGCAGTTTGGCTCAGAGCTTGGGGACCGTCACAAGTTGCACCCCTGTATTTGTTTACAATGGCCCCCCCAACCTGTCCACGCCTGCCTGCACACACCCAGTGGAATAGTGGTGGTGGTGGTGGAGACACGTCTAGGCTCGGGGCTGGGTTCCCCTGACACGCACACCCTGGCACACCGGTGTGCAGCCTGAACACCACTTCCTGGCTCATACATGTCCTCAGGCATCCTCCTTCTGTCCCCTCAAACCAGCTCTGGCTTGGAACCTGCAAATGCCCCAGTCTTGGGTCTCTCAAGTGGGGATAACACCGGCTGTCCAGGCAGTGGCAGGGGGAGGAGTGAAGAGGTAAGGGAGCCCATTAAATGCCTTCCAAGCTAGTGTGCTAAACCCTTCCAAGGTCTGGTCAGTTTTGCCATGATTCTGAATGGCCACACTTTATGTTTCCATTTTAGGGATAAAAGGACCAGCTCAAACTTCAGGAAGCATGCTGCCTATCACCCAGTGAGGCTGCTCTCTAGGCAGACAGGACTTCAGGGGCCCACCTGACCTGACTCCGCTTCCATCCTGCCTCCTAATTAGCCCCCCTGTTGCAGCCCTGTGCTGGGAAGAGCTGATGCCATCCCATGGGAACAGGAATCGTGGGGCGGAGACTGTTAATCCTCAGTCTGGCAGGCCCAACCTCTGCCCAGGGCGCCCACTAATTCCCAAACCAAACAGCAGGCAGTGCTGGGCCCATTGCCGGCCTAATCCGTTCCCCACCAGCCTAGGGCTGGCCAAGGGGCCTCCCAGTTCCCACGCTCTGAACCTCAAAGGAAGCAGGCAGATGCTCCCTTTCTACTACAGGTTTTACAGGCCCAGCAGGGACACTGCTACCCACTGAGTTAGAAAAAGACACTCTCTTAAAGATGATACCCTCCTTCCAAAGTTACCATAATAAACATACACCTCTATTAGATCTCTGGTATGACCTGGTCCCTCTAGATGTGCCATCTTTGTGCAGTGTACACCCTGTGCAACTGTACCTAAAGGTGCTGACCCCTAACCCCTCTACATCAACATCCACAGTGGTTTAAGATCATTTTATTGAGGGGCGAGAGGCAGGGAGAGGTGGGGGCAGCTACAGCCCCCTCAGCCCCACCAGGGGGAACAGACCTCCTCCCCGCCCCCCGCCCCCCGTGTGGCTCCCCCTATACTATGGGGGGGACTTTGTGCAAACTCTGCCCCCCCGGGGGGGGGATGGAGGGTGGGTGTGAAATGGTAGCGACTGGGGCTGGCAGCAGTGCTACTGGGCACTGGGGGGCTTGTAGGGCTCCAAGAGGAGGGCAGAGAAGGTGTTGACCTTGTCTGCCCCCCGCACCTCGTGGGGCAGCAGCGGCAGCTTCACAATGTGGAAGTCTTCATACAGGTCCTCCATCTGTGGCCAGGGCATAGGGCAGATGGTGGCAGTCAGGGGGTTGTAGGGCAGGGACAGAACGTGGGTCAATGGGAGGGGTTGGGTTGGGGGGCTCCCAGGATCAGGGGAGAATGTGGGGCAGGCTTCACATGCTGATAGGTGGGGGTGAGATCAGTGAGGTCAGAGATCACTGGGCTGGGCCTCCCCCACCCTGGGGTCAGAGGTACCAGACCAGGCCAGTTATTGTCTTCAAGAGCCAGAATTAGGGTGAAAAGCAGGAGGCTGGGGCAGAGGATTAGAAGATAGGACGGAGTAAAAGGTCAGAGAATACAGTAACTGATGCATGGGGCCTTGGTTGGGCTGGACCAGGCCCCAACTTCCAGGGTCAAAGGCATGAGGCGTGGCAGGCAGTGGGGCATGCACACCTGGTCCAGGTACTTGGCCTGAATCTTGTGGCGGGCCTCACACATCTTGCAGGGTTTCTCAGGGTCAGGGAAGACGAGCTGGTTGACGATGATGTTGTGGGTATCAATCTTGCATTTGGCCAGCTCCTGAATCAGCCGCTCCGTCTCGTACAGGGACAGGAACTCAGCAATGCACACGCAGATGAACGTTGTCTGCTCCTGCAGGGTATGAGGGAGGACAGCAAAGGACAAGTTCCGGCTCTGTCCCCATCCCAAGCCTCTCACCACCCACCCATACCATGACTCACAGGGTCCTTGAACTGTTCGCTGACGGAGCGGATGACAGGCAGCGTCTCTTCCAGCTTGGAGGCCAGCTGGTCTGCGTTCATGTCCCCTAGGCCCAGCATGTTGCACATCTGTGGGGGGGGGGGTGTGTGCTCACAGCTTACCTGGGGTGCCTTACATCATGCAGGTTGGGGACTCAGTAAATACCAGGGGGACAACCTCTGACACCTCCTGGGGTTAAAGGCCCTCAAGCAGACCGGGGTCAACTCAGCTCTGGCATTTCTGGGGGCTTGTGGCCAGAGGGCTTGACTTCCTGGAGCCTCAGTTTCCCCACAGGCAGACCTTTCCTGTTGTGGTACTGAGGCAAAAGTCCCTGTAGGGGGACCACACACCAAGGGAGAGGGTGGTGGTGTGCCGAAATGTGGGGACACTGGGGTTGTCATGCTGATAACAACCCATGTATGGCCTCCATTTGATAAACAAGGAAGGCGCGGCCCAGAGCCATCTGGCTCTGGAGGAGGTGTCTCCAAGCTCTGCCTGGAGAACTCCGTGGGTAGGGGCAAGACATGAATCCTATGGACTAGGCGGACAGTCTCCCTCCACCCCCGTGGGAAAGAGCCATCCCAACCATCGGGAACCGCGGACTGAGAGGGCGTGTGTGGGGAAGGCCCCTGCTACTGCTCCTCTGCACACTCTGACACAGGCGGGTGCCCGGAAGCCCTGGGGCCCTGCCTGCCTGTGAGATGAAGGGGCTGATCTGGTTCTTGATCTGCATGAGGCGGCCCAGGCCCCGCTCCACGATGGTGGGGAAGTTGAGCAGCCTCAGCGTGTGGCCTGTGGGCGCCGTGTCAAACACCACCACCGAGAAGTTCATGCCCTTCACCAGCCTGCAGGGGAGATGAGGGTCAGGCCTGTCTGCCCCCTTCCACCCCAGCCCCAAGCAGCGCCCGCCCCTGCTGCCGGGGCCTGACCTCATGACCTCTGCGTAGCTCATGGCCTCATCAATGCCGGGGAAGGCGCTCATGGCCTCCTGCATCATCTTCTTGCCCATGCTTAGCATGTTGTCCTCTTCGAAGAACTCATCAGGCAGTTCAGCCACGCCAAGGCTCGGGTCAATCTCCTGAGGGCCGAGGGGTCGAGACTCAGGCTGCTGCTACTGCCAGGCCTTCTCACTCAGGCGGCATTCAAGAGAGCCCACAAAGGGCCCTGAATGCCAACCTTCATCAGTTCATCGCTGGGGATACCCCGAGGTGCTATGGCCCTCGCCCTGGCCCCTCAGGTCCCGTGTGGCCACACAGGTGGTCAAACCGTCTCACAAACAGATGGAAAATTGTAAACTGTGATCAGTGCCCCAGAGGGAAGTCAAAGCCCATGGCTGGGCCCTTGAATTGGCTGTTCCCCCAACCGTGGCCCTGACCTTGTGCAGATCATTTCTCTACCAAGAGCGTTCCCTGACCATCCCATCTAACAATGTCCCCCCAGCTGCCCCTGCCCCTCCTCACATGGTTGACTCATCACGTTTATCACCTTTATCAGGGGCCAACACTGTGAAAACAGGGGTTTTTCTGTGTTCACTGCTGTGTCCCTGGCACCCAGAAGCATTTGGCCCACAGCGGGTCCTCTACATGTATGTGGAAGCCATGAAGGGACGACTGTCCCTGGGGTGTCTGGTCTGCCCTGGACTCAGTGCCTCTCTCTCCATCCTCCTCCTATGTCAGCCCTTGGGGACTTCACATGTCCCATGGTGAAGCCCCCAACTCACTGGCCTCAGGGGTCATTTCCCTGCAGGGAGCTTGCCACCCACCACCCCAGACAGCCACACCCTTGATGGGTTATTGCCAGTAACTGGGCCACCTCGAAGTTCCCATCCCTCACTTTCTGACCTGGGCCTCCTTGCCTCCTACCTATTTGGGCCATCTTGTCCCCATTCTTCCCTGTCAGTGTCCCTCGTGGCCGGCACTCTTATCCAGCCTGGGCTCCACAGGGTGCCTACTTTGCCCTGTGGCTGGCAACATCCCCACTCTCGTTATTCCTAGCTCTCTGGGATGGCTGCACCGAGGTGAACAGCTGGGGAACGCACCTGAGAAACACTCCCCACTGTGTTCAGGAACGCTCTCCATTCCTGAACACAATCCCCAACAGGCACTCAAGCCAGATTGGGAAAAAGAAGCCATTGGCTGCCAACACCCTCCTCTCCTCCCAGGAAAGGTCCCCATGCCTCCCACCCTGCCCTGCCTCCGTGTCCTGAGTCTGAGAGCTGAATCAAAGTTACACCCACTGACCTGCCTGAGGACTGTTCTCTGCCAGCATCCTTGCTCCCTCCCGCAGCCTCACTTGTCCCTTCCTGTTGGAGCATTTGCATCAGCAAACATGCTCCAGCATCTCCTTTCTCCAGCCCCCCCAACCCCCGCCAAAAAAAAAGCCTCTGTAACACCACCCACCCTCAGCTGCCTCCAGCAATGGCCCTATTTCTCAGTTGCCATGATGGCGATCCCCGTCTCTGTTCCTCAGCTCACTCACTCTGGGCAGGCTTTTGCGCCCACTCCCAGAGTGGTATCTCTAGATCTGATG
>ML093558.1:53933-80858 GCA_003697995.1 Taxidea taxus jeffersonii
GTGGGTATGTTGAGGGATGGTGCAGAATGTGCAGGACATGGTAGCTGATGGTGGGTGTTCACAGAGAGAGCCCGAAGGGCCTTTGCCAGAGTGGGGGGCTGAGCCCGGCTCCACTCACCATGGCGAAGAGGTTGTCATAGCCTTTAACCTTGGTAGGCACCTTGGAGAACTTCTGGTCAAATGCATCGGAGATGTTGTGGGCTGGGTCCGTGGAGATGATCAGAACACTCTCCCGCCCCTTGGACAGCTGGACTGCTAGGCTGCAGCTAGGCAAGGGAAAGGTCAAAAGGCAAGGAGTGAGGGGTCTGGCTCTGCTTCCTAGGTCTGCAAGGGGTTATAGAGGGCCCAGGAGCAGGAGATCTAGATTGACAGGGGCCTTGGGACAGAATATGGGTAATTGTGGAATCAAGACTTAACCCCTGTATAGGGACCCTCTCAGATTTCACCTACTGACCCCTCTGGGTGTCTACAGTGATAAGCTTCAGCTGTCTGAGTTGGTCTGGCCCGCTGCTTTGTTGGCGCAGAGTGGCACGGTCCAGCTGTCCAGCCAGCCTGGCTTGACCCTGTACCCCCTCCCTAAATGCTAAGCTAAAGGGTCCCTTGCATCGCCCGCTAAATTCAGGAGGGTTCAGGATAATTTGCCCCAGGGACCCCAACCCCCTCTGCCCAGCTGACAGGAATGGTCTAATCACGTGCCTCCCCTCCCGCCTACCACCTCTACCCCAACTTGGCCAGAGAATGTCAAGGTTCCCCCGACTAGGATAGTTTGCCCCTCCCCCTACTCCGAGCTCACTCTGGTACCGTCCAGCTGACTGGGACGCCTAAGTGCTCTCCTGGCTCCAGTGCGCTGGGTTCAATGTGGGTCTGCCCTTGAGCCGCAATGGGGGTGGTCCAAATCAGAGGGTTCTAAGCCTGCATTCAGGCAATATCTTCCATTTGCCCCAGGTAACTTCTGGGAGTACAATCTGGAAGACCCCGGTCCAGCCCCCTTGCTCGGCTTGGGTGGAAGAGCCATTCCCGAGCCTCCCCTTCGCCCGGTGGTACATCCCACCCGTCTTCCTGGCCCCCGCCGCAGCTTCCTTACCTGCAGGTGGTCTTGCCAACGCCACCCTTGCCCCCGACGAAGATCCACTTAAGGCTGCGCTGCTCGATGATGTTGCTAAGCGTGGGCTCCAGCGGCTCCACATCAGGCGCATCCTCGAACTCCTCTGCCTCAACCCCCCACCCGGCCACCCCTGCCGCCATCTTGGAACCGGCTCACGTGATCAAGCGGAGCGCACCATGAAAAGAACCTACAGGGGAAATTGCCTAGCACATACCTATCAAGTCCAGGAGCCTGAATTAATTTCCTCATGGCCTGACTTTTAGGAGGTAACAGGAGCTATATTTCCAATGTGTTTCGCTTCTAGGGTTCACTTTGTCGCCCTCTTGTCTAAGTTTTTTCAGAGACTCCCCCTGCCGAGTTAACCTATTGGTACTTTTCAGACTACTCCCCTTCTCTGACTGGTTCCCAAGTCTCTCAGCTCTCCTTTCATTGGCCACATTTTTTCTCACTTTTACCAATCAGTCTTACGTCTCGGTAGCCGCCAGCCTCTCCTTAGCAACCAGCCAAACACCCAGTCCAAGCCCTTTCCATGAAGTTAGATCCGAGGTCCGCCCTGGCCTGACTCCATAGGTTCAACTTCTTGTCGATCATTTGTCCTTATTCTCTAAATTGGGTCCCAACATCGCCTCAGGTCCGTCTCTTCTGCTATCCAATTGGCTGTGAGCCACCTGGCCCTTGACGCAAACCAATCACAGACAAACCGATTAGTTGGCCGAAGACAGGTCCCTGGACAGCAAGTGGGCTAGAGGGAGAGTAACTCTGGTTGTGGGCGAGGTCCATAGATCTTCGTCCAGGGCGCCCTGAGCCCCACGCTGGGCAGGCCAGGGCAGAGACCACACCTGCAGACCGCCTCCTGAGACGAGGAGGTGCGCTCCTCGTCGCAGAAGGGACCCTATTCCCCGAAGCCTTCTCTCACTTTGCTCTGTTCGAGGGGAGATTCCGGCGAATTCTGTTTGAACCTCTGTCCTGGGCAGGAATATAGCTGGGTCCCAGGTCTTTGGCGAACACTCTTAACCTTAGATATAGTCCAAAAATGCCCGCGAGTTTTTTTGAGCACTCCACCCCATAACATCCTTATTTTCAGGTGGGGACCCCAACTCCACAAAGCCAGCTGTACTCTCATTCCCAAATGAGAGCTCCGTCCCAGAGACAGGTACCCAACCAAACCAGAGACATCCCCATTTCTAGCCGGGGTGGTGTGTGCTTAGCCTAGATATGCCCTCTAGACCGAGTTTGGGACCTCGGTTTCGAGGGGTCAGTTGAACACACACTCTCAGACGGGGTCCTTTCCCTCACAGGGATTAACCCTGGGGTCAGAAGGGAGATTATCTCTGGTGCAAGAAGGGAGCCCCCGAAAGGTAATGTGCTCCCAGTTTCAAGCGGGAACTTCACTCCGGAGAGCCAGCTACAGTCCCAGTCCCAGACAATGGTTCCATTCCCGGGGAGACTGCGCTTAACGCCTGCCCAACTCTAGCTGGATTATAAAAATCCGCGTGGCTGGCTGGGCGGGCCCTTGGCGTCAAGTTTTACCCCTTCTTCGCCCCGCCCCTTATACTCCGCCCCTGCTGCGGACGCTTGAGGGCTGGACCGCTTTTCCCGGCATGCATTGCCCGGGACAGGGCAAGTCGGGCGCCAAGCGCCGGGCCGGAGCCGCCTTCCCGGAGTCCTTTGCGCGGCACCTGGCGACAAAATGGCTGCCCGAGGGAGACGGGCGGAGCCTCCGGGCCGGGAGGCGCCGGGCCCCGCGGGAGGCGGCGGCGTCGGGAGCCGATGGGCTGAGTCTGGGCCCGGGACATCGCCCGAGAGCGGGGACGAGGAAGCGTCGGGCGCGGGTTCTAGCCCAGTGTCGGGTGGTGTGAACTTGTTCGCCAACGACGGCAGCTTCCTGGAGCTGTTCAAGCGGAAGATGGAGGAGGAGCAGCGGCAGCGGCAGGAGGAGCCGCCCCCGGGCCCGCCGCGACCCGACCAGCCTGCTGCCGCCGCTGCCGCCGCGGGCCCTGGGGATCTGAAGAGGAAGGGCGGCCCGGGCCCCACGCTCAGCTTCGTAAGGAGCCGCGGGGGTGGGGGCGGGCGCCAGGGCCTGCCTTGGCAGAGGGAATCGGGGCCCGAGAAGGGGTATCGGGATCCAGGTCCACCCTCCGGCCCCGGTGAGAGGGCGGTCCAGTCGCCCGCTGAGGATCCGGAACCAGGATTCTCGACGAGAGGTCTGGGGGCGGGGGTGGGGACTCCCTGAGCCCGCCCGCCCGCGGGGACCGGGAGCCAGGGAATTGCATTCGAAACAGCGCTCCGGGGATGGGGAAACCAGGATACCGGGATTCCTATTTGAGTGGTACTTAAACTTGGGTACTGGGACCATCTCCCACTATGGGGAAGAGGGGCAAATTCAAATCTGGAATCTGAGCTGTGTGGATTGGAGACTCAGCGCTTCCTGTGTGACCTTAGGAAATTTGCTCTATTTCCCTGAGTCTCATTCGTCCAGCGTCCATTTATTGAGCACCATACCTTATGCTGAGCATTGTGCTGGGTGCTGGATGTGCCGTGTTGACCATGACAAGATCGTTGCTTTCCTGGAGTGTCTGGGCTGGCCTACCCTCAATTTTCCCATTTGCAAATATGGTTACCATCGTATCTTGTGATGTGATGAGGGTTCTGTAAGGCCATCCCGGAGGTTAGAACCAGCTTTGTCTTATAGAAGGGGCTAAACCACCAGTAGTTTTTAGTTGGGAATGAACACTCCCCCACCCCAAACCCCTTCAGTTTGGCAGTCTGGAGAAATTTTTGGTTGTCAGAATTGGGGGAGGGGTGCTGTTGACATCTCTGAGTAAAGGCTAGAGATGCTGCTCAACGTCCTACAATGCACAGGATAGCCCCCCCCCCCCAAATGATCTAGTTCAAAATGTCACTAGTGTGAGGTCAAGAAACTCTAGGCTAAATAAATGGCAATTATATTGATGCTCAGCTCTGAGCTTGCTTTGTTTCTGGTATTGAGATCAAATCCGTGAACGCATCTGGCTGGCTCGGTCAGTAGAACATGCAACTCTTGATCTCAGGGTCTAGAGTTCAAGCCTCATGTTGGGTGTACAGCCTGTTTAAAAAAAAAAAAAAGACATACTTAAAAGTTTCTTTAACAACCAAAAGAAAGAAAAAAGAGAAAAAAGAAAGAAAGAGAGAGAGAGAAAAAAAAGAAAAAAGTAGCTAAATCACAGCCCAGATATTAATTTGTTCAGAGATCAAGTCCCTGTGGTGTGGAGAAAAGTGTTGACTTGAGAGTAACAGACTGGAGGTCAGGTCTTAGCGCTAACAGTGCGATTTTGGGCAAGTGATCTAACTTCTCCAAGCCTCATTTTCTTCATTGTTAAAAGTGAGTGGGGATAGTCCCAGCAGCACAGGTTACTTGATGCCTGGTGGAGGGGTAGAGATGGGATGAAGCCTGTGAAGCCTGTTGCTGCCTCTGGACACAAAGTGCTCAGTTGGTGGGAGAAGGAGGACTAGGATGAGGTCTGGGGTGAGACTTCTGTTGGCGGAAAAGAGTGTGTCAGGACCTAGGTTCTTGACTTGGTGTAAGAACCAGAGGTGGAGGCCGAGTGACCCTTTGTAAGTGGGAGTAGCAGTAGTTGTCACTGATTTTTTTCATTTCTTCACCAAGGGGCACCCTTAAAGAGGCCAGGTTTGGTGCAGGGGAGACAGTGTCATTTGGTGGGTAAGGATACTGCTGTGTGGCTTGGACCCATCTGACCCTGAATCCAGTTCCATTGTTTGCTGCCAACCAAGGGTAGGCCCTGTTCCTTCTCAAAGGTGTTCCCTCATCATCCCCACAAAATGGGGATGGTTGTAACCTTCCTATTAGGGCAGCTGTGAAAGTAAAGGATGATAAATCAAAAGTACTTGGCACAGAGCTTAGCATACAGTGAGTGCTCAGTAAAGGGAACTGTTGCTGCCTGTGTGGTCCCTGCTAGGGGTGGGTGAGGGTTCGGCCTGGAGAGAGAGGACAACCTGTGGGGGTTCTTCTTGCTTTTGGGGAGGGCAGCCCAGGGGCCCACGACTGCCAGGGCATCATGGGCCCAGGGCAGGCGCTAAGAATCGCGTGTGCTCCTCTCTGATTGCTGCGCAGGTTGGCCGGCTGGCGGAGCTGGGCGCGGCGTCGGGACGGGCCACCGGGCCGGGCTAGGAAGGTGTAGTGGGCCTCAGCGCCGCCAAGGGCGGGCCCGGCTCCTGTAACCGTTGCAGTCTTCTGTCCCTTCACCCAGGTGGGCAAGCGCAGAGGCGGAAACAAACTAGCCCTCAAGACGGGAATAGTAGCCAAGAAGCAGAAGACGGAGGATGAGGTGAGCAGGCTGGCTGTGGGGGCCACCCTAGGTACCTTTCCCTTCCAGCCTTAGTGCCTGGCTGCTGAGCCCTTTCCCTCTCTGTCCAGCTCCCGGGGCCTTGGATGTGGGGGCTGGGTGGGGGGAGGAGGCTTTCAACAGGATCCCCAGATAAACTGAGTCTGCATATCTTTACCTCAAACCCAGGACCTTAAGGGTGATGCAGGGTGGGTGGGTGTGTGTGTGGGTGTGGGTCAGCTATCTCAGGACAGTCCTGACCCCAGTTCCTGGCCGCCTTGGTATCCCCTTGCAACCCCTATATACCCCCCTCCCCACCCACAGGTATTAACAAGTAAAGGTGACGCATGGGCCAAGTACATGGCAGAGGTGAAAAAGTATAAAGCCCATCAGTGTGGTGACGATGATAAAACTCGGCCCCTGGTGAAATGACCCCCTTCCCCCGCCTGCCTACGGCCTGGGACTCTCTGCGATGTACATAACTATTTAATGCAGCGGCAGCGGCGGCAGCCTTTCCCCCCAAGGACTTCTGCACAGAAGGAAATCGAGATGCTTCCCGCAGCCGCGGATGATTCTCCAGGACTCTTTTTTACCTTGAGCACTTGCCTCCTGAGACTTATA
Source organism: Taxidea taxus jeffersonii (assembly GCA_003697995.1). NCBI lineage: Eukaryota > Metazoa > Chordata > Mammalia > Carnivora > Mustelidae > Taxidea > Taxidea taxus. The sequence goes on from ML093558.1 coordinate 59,982, forward strand.
GAACAGTGGTTTACTGTCCCCTCTCCTCCCACCTCCTCGCTCTCTCTGGCTCTTTCTGTCTTCCTCACCCTCACCCCACCCCACCCCTCCTTAGCCATCACTTCTGGGAAGTAAAGAACTTGACTTAGTGCCGGAGCTGTGTGCTTGGTTTGCCTTCTTTGTTCTCCACCCTAAGCACTCCCTCCTCCCATTGCCTGGCTCTGCACCTGGTCCTGGTGAGGGAGTTATTTGGGGGTGTGGGGCATACAGGGGTGCATCCCCTCCTGTTGGAGATGGGACTCTCCTTAGGGCCCATTTCCCCCTACCCCTGACAGAGCCCCAGTGTTGCTGCTCATATTCAGTCCCCCATCACAGCCCCATTTGGCTGGGCCAGAACTGTCAAGTTTCTTCATTCAGCTGACACTTGATGAATGCCTACTGTGTGCCTGTGCTGTTCTGGACCTTGGAGTGAAAAGAACAGACCATGTACACTCCCTGCCCTTCTGGAAGGAAACGAACAAAAACGGGAAGCCATTTGGGGAGGTGACTGGGAAGAAATACAGGGTAGAGGCTAGGGGAAAGTTGTCTATTTCCCTTGATATCTGATCTGAGTCCTTAGGGAGGTGAGGAAGCAGGTGGAGGGAACAGCCACTGTAAAAACAGGTGGGAGAATGTGTGGCCTTTGTGGGGAGCTTCAAGGTGGCCCACATAACTGGACCTAAAGAGTGAGGATGGGGTGTCTATTATATACACGGCCTTGTATGTTAGGGTCAGGATTTGGGACTTCATTCTTGGTAAGAGGAAGTCTTCGTTTTGGGGGGGGGCGCAGTATGAGCTACGGAGCAATAGGTTATGTGTTATCTGTCTTAACAGGCCCCCTCTGGCTGCTGGGGCAGAACTTGAGGCTGGACCATGACTGGGGGAGGGCAGGTGGTGGAGTGTTGGCGGTTGAGGTGAGGAGGGCTGGGATCTGGATTTGGTGGGGTTGCTCTTGCAGCCCCTCCAGTGAGGTTTGGTTGACCCCACCCTTGTGTATATATGATCAGAAGGAGCACAAACACCACCTTGCAGAACATGATTATTGACATGTCAGGGGACGGGGTGTCCTAAGGGAAGCCCGACTTCCCTAGTGCCCCTTTAGTGTTCCTTATACTTCTGGGCCTTACTGGAAACTGCCTAGCTGCCTGTTCCCCCACTGAGCCCACAAATGCTTTAAGAGGCCCTTGCCTCCCAAACCTCCCTTCTCAAACCTTATAGACCTGGAGCCACATGTGGGTCTCCCAGCCATGGGTTCACCTCCCAGACCTTCCCATGCAGAAATGCTGAGCAGCTCGCCACCCCTGCCCATCCCAGATTCAGGCGCCCATCCCTGTTCATCAGGAGGATCATGGTGGCCACCTGGTGCTTGAGCCCCGTGTAGGCAGAAGGAGGAGAACTGAGGTCGTATGGTACCCACCTGGCCTCAGACTGCCAGCTCCGGCCTATGGGAAATTGGGTGGGGCGTTCCAAATACTAAGCACCAAAACAGACGAAACTCCTTGTTCCAGTGGGACTAACATTCTAGGTGAGGAAACAAAATAGGACACAGAATACATCAAACGCTTATACATTCTATGGGGGGGGAGGTATGAAAGGGGAACCAAGGTCAATGGGAGAGATGGCAATTGTAAGTTGGTCAGGGATGGCCTTAAGAAGGTGACATATGGGGGCGCCTGGGTGGCTCAGTGGGTTAAGCCTCTGCTTCAGCTCAGGTCATGATCTCAGGGTCCTGGGATCGTGCCCTACATCGGGCTCTCTGCTCAGCAGGGAGCCTGCCTCCCCCTGCCTCTCTGCCTGCTTGTGATCTCTCTGTCAAATAACAACAACAAAAAAGGTAACATTTGTCCTAAGTTCTGAAGGCAGTAGAGATGATCCTTGGAGGTATTCAAGGCCAGAGGAACAGGTACAAAGACCCTGAGCTGAAAGATGACCTGGCTTGTTAAAGAGAGAAGCACAAGCAGGCTTTGGAATAGGAGACCTGTCCCTCTCATTTCTGGCTAATACACTTAGGCTTGTCTGATTTAATATTTTCCACATTGGCTCAAAGTTCTCTCCCTCCTACTTTGGGGATGGTAAGCTGGCCCAGGTGTAACTTTAGCCTTGGGGATGTAGTGTTGGGGGAGGGGACACAGGCAGCCAATGTGCCACCCTTACCTCCTTCCTCAAAGGCACCAGCAGCCGCTGGATCTTTAAAAAGAAACACAAGTGGGAGAAGTAGGTCGCCCTTGCAGCAGCTCAGCCTCTTTTCTGGAGTGTCAGGAGGCAGGAGGAGCTGATGGAGTCCCAGCATCCCCCTTCACTACATTCACCCGTCCTGACCCCGGGAAAGTCTGAAGGGGAGGACAATCGAATTCAGGGTTTGGTGAATCACACAGCTGCAGCTTCAAACTCTTCTGGTGTTTGTTAGTTGCGTGATCTTGGGTAAGTAACTTAGCCTTTCTGTGTTTAAAACAGGGGTAAGGGTGCCTCGGTGGCTCATTCGGTTAAGTGTCTGTCTTCAGCTCAGGTCACGATCCCAGGGTCCTGGGATAGAGCCCCACATTGGGCTCTGTGCTCAGCAGGGAGTCTGCTTCTGCCTCTCCCTTTGTGTTCTCTCTCTCTCCTTAAATAAATAAATAAGTAATAGGGGTAGAGTACGGAAGCATCTCTACAGTCAAGTTCTAAAATAACGGCAATATTGAAGTCAACATTAACCCTGACATTATTTAAAACAGCTGTCATTGTTTCTCTGAGTGAAGCAATTGGCTTGGGTTGGGGGACCTGTTTGAAAATGGTGACCTTTAAATGCGGGTTCTGTGTGAAGAGATGCTGGGACAGGGAGGCTGTTGTAAAGGCAGAGGCCTTTGTCTCCCATCTCAGATTTCTTTTTTTGTACTGAGTGCTTCTAGTTTGGAGTAAGTTTGCTGTGTACAGGGCTGTTATGATAGGCAGTGAAGTAGGTGTTTAAGAAGTAGGGATATGGGGACGCCTGGGTGGCTCAGTTGGTTAAGCGGCTGCCTTCGGCTCAGGTCATGATCCCAGCGTTCTCGGATCGAGTCCCACATCGGGCTCCTTGCTCGGCAGGGAGCCTGCTCCTCCCTCTGCCTCTGCCTGGCTCTCTGTCTGCCTGTGCTCTCTCTCTCTCTGACAAATAAATAAATAAAATCTTAAAAAAAAAAAAAAAAAGAAGTAGGGATATGAAGTGCCTGGCTGTCTCAGTGGGTAGAGCATGTAACTCTTGATCCTGAGGGCCCTGAGTTCAAGCGTCACACTAGGCATGGAGCCTACTTAAAAAACAAAAGTAAAGTAAAAGAAATGGGGGGAAAGCCTGGATTCGGAACTTAAATCCACTCGCTGGGAGTAGGAAGAAAGACTTTTGTGATTACACGAGGGCTAGTATAGTATCGTGGACCCCAAAAACAGCAGGGGTCACTTTATTCTGCCTCACTCTCTTCTCCCCCGAGGCTTGCGCAGGACCACTGGAAACTTGACACATAAACAGGAGAGGGTGAGCATTAAATTCTCTCGCGCATCTCCAGCCCTCTTCCCATCTGACCCTTATCTGGGGCAACTCCCAACCCTGAGCAGAAAACTCCATTAGCACCCCCTCCCGAAACTTCCAGTCCCAGTCCCTCAGTATCACTCTTCCTTCAGCTCAACGTCCACCTTCAGCGGGGAGGTGGGGGGCGGGGGGCGTTTCTCCAGACCACAAGGTTTTGAGCCATAGCCAGAATCCGTAGGCGCGGTGACGCGGGCGCACGGTGACACGGGATTTGTAGTTCTAGCGCCTCAGGGTGTTCGCGGGAAGGCCATTGCGCATGCGTGGACGACCGCTTTCTGCACGTGTCTCTCCACCGGGTTTCGGTTTTAATAAGTAAAACCCGATTACTCCTTTAGTAAGTCTCCGACTGGCGTTAGGCGCTAGCCGACCCTTCCCAAGTCTGGAAGGCCCCAGTACTGGCTGGCAGGAGAGGACTTAGGTACCTTTTTTTCCGTAAATGAACGGAGGGGCACTGACTTTGGCTAAGGGGAAGTTAGGTGAGAAACCAGACCCCTTCCTCCAGGCTGGACCAAAAACTGACCTGCCACTCCTGGAGCCAAAAGTTCCTCAAGGTAGGGCTGGGTTGTCCTTGGGGATTAGAGGCCTAGTTGATTAAATTCAGTAAATATTGGCTTAGGGCGTGGCTGAATACAGTGAAAGGATGGCCTTGAGACTTGCAGGGTAAAAGCCAAGTTTTCAAAGAACAGTTTGTTGCAGGCCTGGTAATGTTTAACTTGATGATCTCTAATCCAGCAAACTAGTCTTAAGCCCATTTGACTAGCCGGGAAACTAAGACTCCTGAGTGGCCGGAGGTTGCCCTTTTTTTTTTTTTTTTTTTTTTTGGTTGCCTATCTGTTTATCAGCCTGGCGGGGAGATGGGGAAACCGAGGGCGCAGAGTCACTAGCTTCTCCCTCATCTGCTGCTCCACTCCTAAAAGAGGTGCCCTACTTTGTTCTTAGATGGCACAAGGATTACGAAGATGTCTTTCATCATGACCCTGCCCTTGCCTAAATTTCCTGATCTGTTTCAGCTCATTCAGCTTCAGGTAGGGAGGTTAGGCCTTTCACTTCAGCGTTGATTCATTTCGTTTAGAATTTTATATCCTTGTGAGTTTTTCTCATATCCTTGCAAAAAGTATCAAACAGTACTGGAAAATAACACAAAATGTGGCAGAGGCTTCTGCAGGAACGCAGCCTATCGTAGGCACTCCCTTTGTGTGGCTTAGTCCTTTGTGTCTGGGGTCTAAAATTCACGCTAGGCTCAGGAATTCCCTCCGATCTTTCCTTCAGAACACCTACTGTGCTCTTCTCAGGAACCTTCTGGATGCGGGGGGGAAAGGCCCAGTTCTATTCGTAGAGGAGGGGGTGAAAGGCACAACTGGCTGTGGTGGAGAGGTTCACGGGCCCACCAAATACCGAAAGTCTCACGCGCCACCAAACTCAGCTCCTAGCAAGGAAGCGGCTGTCTGGCAGGCGTGAGAGACGCTGAGAAAACGAGACGCTGGGAAGACCGAACGGCCAGAGAGGCCAGGCGAGCCGCCAACACTTCGGTCACGTGACCCGTCCTCGGCGGGGCCTGGGTCTCCCCGGTGCCGGGTCACGTGTTACGGCTGTGCCTTTCGATTGGCTCGGCTAGGTCAATTTGAACGGCGTACGGAAGCCGCCGTGGTTCATCCACGGCCGCGTTTTTTTTTTTCATTCCCTCTCTTTGGCTCCCTCCTTCCGCGGGAGTCTCAGGAGAAGCCGCAGCGCAAGGCGCCGCTGCTGCCACCGGGGCCCGGTAAGTGGGCCTTACCCAAAGTCCGACCGGCTGAGCCCGGGCTTGCGTTGACCCTCCTGGGGCTCTGGATCTGCGCCGCGCGCGGCCCGGCAGTCGGAGCCGCGCCTGACCGGGAAAGGCCGAGAACCTGGTTTGGGCCCCATTCGCGAGGCAGTGAGAACGGGCTGGGGCGGGGGAGGGGGAAACCGAGCCGGGGCTAGGGGGCGGGGCCTCGGGGCCGGGCTAGACCCCGGTGCTTCGAGAATCGGGACAGTGGGGCGGCTGGGGTCGGGCTGGAGGGGATCTGGGGGAAGCGCCTGGGGACTGCTTAGGGCCTGATTGGGGAACGTCGCGAGGATCGGGTGTGTGTGTTGGGGGATATTTCGACAGGGCTTTGGTTGGATCTGGTTGGGTGAGGTCTCATTGAAAAGTTGGGGGTCATCTTGGACCCTGACAAGGAGGGTCGTCGGACTTCGTTCTAGAGGGCTTTGCTCTGTCTGACTTGAGGCGTCGCTAGGATCCGTTGAGGGAGTGCTCCGGGAGGTGTTCGCCCAGGCCTAACTAGGGAAGCTGCAGAGATCGGAAGAAGTGGGTTTCCACTTCGAGGTGGTGGGGGCCTTGTCCAAACTTGATTGGGGGAAACAACAGAGATCTGCCAGCAGGAGTTAATGCTGACTAGGGCAGGAGGTGGTGGTGGTGGGGAGACTTGGCCAGACCTGATTGGGGAAAGCGACAGGAACCTGTCCAGGGGTCATCTTTCACGGGGTGGCGGGCTTGGCTGGCTCTCATTCCTAGAGGCAACTAGGACCTGTCTGGGGATTGCTTCGGACTCGATTAAGGGGAATCTCTGGAGGGAGTCTGGCTAGGCCAAAAAGAGGAGCGTCTGGCAACCGGCTCCATTTGGAGGGACGGATTAGGGGAGGTGGCAGAAATCGGGACGACTGGAGTACCTTGGGACCGTGCATCTGGGAGGCTCAGGGGCCAGACGGAGGCGGAGGAGGCGCCTGGGATCTGGCGGAGCTTAAGGGCTGGATTTCGGAAGAAGAGGGCTCTTTGGGGACCGTGTCTTGACCAGGGAGATCACGGGGACAGGGGCGCCTGGATGGAGAGGTGGCTGGGGTTTTCCCTGGCGGCCGTGAGGCTGGCGGAAGCCGTAAGCCTGCAGCCGGGGAGGCGGCATGGGCCGCCCTGGGAGGAAGGCTCCTTGCTGGGCCGGATGAGGCCCCGCCGGCCCCGCCACTGCCTCCCTCGGCCCGCTTCCAGATTTCCTCACCTGCTCTCCTGAGCCCAAGACTGTGCGGTCGTGGATGGCGCAGCTGGCAGGGACCCCGCACTTGGGCTGGTGTGGATGGGCAGCCTCTGCCTGTCCACTGAGGGCACTCCCGTTGTGCTGCCGCTGCAGCCACCTCCACGGGGGCTCAGCCCGGGTCTCACACAGGGCCCTTGGGACCCATTGCTGACCCTGGCCCCTACCCCCGCAGCTCACCTTGCGCCATGGACTGGCAGCCAGATGAGCAGGGTCTGCAGCAGGTCCTGCAGCTACTCAAGGACTCGCAGTCGCCCAACACAGCCACGCAGCGCATCGTGCAGGACGTATCCTTCCTTCCTTCCTTCCGGGCCTAGGGGGAACAGGGCAGACATCTGCAGTCCCTGAAGGCCAGGGGAAAGGGCTTGACTCCCTAATTCCCAAATTCCCAGACTCTCTTAGGGCAGGAGCTAGCTTTGGCAGAGAATTAGGAATTAGAATTCTTGGGTCCCATTTCTAGAGGAAATGTGGCCCTGTGGGGGAGGGAGAGAAAATGTTTGGCTGGCACTTAGTTTTTGCTTCGGTTTATGGTTACCATTTCTTTTTCCCAGGCGATGCTTAAACTTAATAAGTTAAAGTTTAAGGTATTTAAACTATCTGCAAGTTTTACTTGGAAACATAGATTCCCTTCTTTTTTAAAAAAGCAGGCAACATGGGATTGTTTATGAGCAGGACTGAGTAGCAGCTGCCTCGGTTGGACAGAGTGGCTCTGGCAACCCTCTCCTGCTCCAGCCAGGTCTGAGCGAGTGGATGGGAAGCTGAGACGTCCGTGCTCTCCCACCGGCCTGCTGACTCCCACCGCCCTGGTGATACTGGTGTGCCTGCAGGGCTGTGCGGTTCTGGCCCGGGGCTTGACGGGTGGGGTCTCAGGAGCTGTCTGCCTGGTCAGAAGGACTTTTGGCTACATGGCAGTAAGGGGACCCACCTGGGGAAGGCCTTGTCTCCCAACTCCCTTAACAACCTGGCAGAAACTCAAACAACTGAACCAGTTTCCAGACTTCAACAACTACCTGATCTTTGTTCTGACCAGACTCAAGTCGGAAGGTATGCTCTCAGCGCCCTCCCCTGGACTCCGGTGGGACCCCTCTTTCTCCTCCGTGCTCCCCTGACCCTCTGCCCTCCTGCCCCAGATGAGCCAACTCGTTCCCTCAGCGGTCTCATCCTTAAGAACAACGTGAAGGCGCATTACCAGAGCTTTCCGCCCCCCGTGGCCGACTTCATCAAGCAGGAGTGCTTGAACAACATTGGCGATGCCTCCTCGCTCATCCGAGCTACCATAGGTGAGAGCGGGCGGCGCCCCGAGTTCTTGAGTTCTTACTCCCAGCGAAGGAGCTTTTCAGCGTGTTAAGGGCATCGATTCACTGGCTGCTCCAGTGTGGTGGGTGGTAGTACTGTTGGTGTTGCCATTTTTCAGAGGAGGACACTGAGGCACAGACGCGTTAAGGGCCTTATTTGGTAAGTAGCAGAGCTCAGAAGCAACCAGCGAAGGTCTGTGCTCTGAACCGCTCCCTCCCAAGACAGCCGTTCCCACTCCGGAGGCGGTCGGTCACTCAATATCCAGGATTCTCTTTATTTATTTTTTTTAACAGATTTTATTTATTTATTTGACAGACATAGAGCACAAGGAGGCAGAGAGGCAGGGAGAGAGAAGGGGGGAAGCAGGCTCCCTGCTGAGCAGAGAGCCCGATGCGGAGCTCGATCCCCAGGACCCTGGGACCATGACCTGAGCCAAAGGCAGAGGCTTTAACCCATGGAGCCACCCAGGCGCCGCCACCCAGGCGCCCCCAGGATTGTCTTTAGATCCTGAGGGTGTAACATATTCGAAGACAAGTGCATGCCCCCCATCCCCTCCTGTGGAGTTCGTGTTTTCAGCTAGTTCTCCCCAGTAATGATGAGGTGAAATGGGAGTTTGGTTTGTGTTTGGATCTTCCTGACTCCCAGGAGGGCTGCCTGAGCAAGGTAACGGAAGGACAACTGCGAATTCTCCAGCAATTTTACCTCACGCCTCTTTGCTACTGAGAAACTCCAGGCCAGCTCTTTGGTACTGACTTGCTTCTTTTTGCCACCTTTACTGAGGTGTAGTTGACCTACCACCAACTTCTGTTTTTATCGTTTAAATTAATGTCAACTTTTAAAAGTTGTATTTAGAAGAAAGTTCTATATGACTTTTAAACGAAAAGACATTTAAACGAAAAGGGGACACAATGTTAAAAACGTGCAGTAAAGACAGAAAAATAGTATTAAATTTGAGCCAGATACTGTCTTGCTAGAAGTCCTAATCTTGGGGCTTGCTACCCGTAAGCCTGATGACACCCACTGTGAGGCCAGCAGAAGGATCTGGACTTACCAAGTTCACTACGTAGCTAGGTTCTGCTCTGAGTGTTTGAATTAAGGTATTGAAACTTCCAGTAGCCCTAGGAGCGCGTGCTTTTATCCCCCAGTAAGCCACGGAGAGGTTGGGCCATGTGGCCAAGGTCGCACAGGCAGGGATGGGACTGGTACTGGGACTGTATTCCCAAGTCCTCATAGTCTCCCTGGTGTAGGTAACATCTTCCTGAGCAGAAGCAGGAGGTGGGGTCATCTGGAGGGATGGGGAAACACTGCTGGGAAAACACTGCCACCTCCTGGCTTCCAGTACTCTCTCTGCACTGCCCTCACCCTACTTCAGCTCCGCTGCCTCTCTGCCCTCGCAGTGCGCATGCCTATTGCAGGCTGCCCGTGGGCTTCTGCAAATCTCCCGGGGGCTTTATGGGCTGCCACAACCTGTGCCTGTCACCTCTCAGCCCTCACCACCTCCCTCTGCCCGCCCCCCCCCCAACCTCCGCCCTCTGGCTCCTCACCCATCTTGGAGCATACCTGGCCTGCCCTGCCCCGGGCCTTCGCACCTGCCATTCCCTCTGCCTGCGCAGCAGGACGCTCTTGCCTCAGGGAATTGGATAGCTCCTCCCTCATCTCTTTCAGGGCTTTGCTCAGACGGCAAGGTATCACCTGGGTGAGGCCTGTTCTAGCCATTCTTTTTTTTTTTAAGATTTTATTTATTTATCTGACAGACGGAGATCACAAGTAGGCAGAGAAGCAGGCAGAGAGAGAAGAGGAAGCAGGCTCCCTGCCGAGCAGAGAGTCCCCTGTGGAGCTCGATCCCAGGACTCTGGGATCATGACCTGAGCCAAAGGCAGAGGCTTTAACCCACTGAGCCACCCAGGCACCCCGAGATTTTATTTATTTTTTTGACAGAGACACAGCAAGAGAGGGAACAGAAGCAGTGGGAGAGGGAGAAGCAGGCTTCCTGCCGAGCAGGGAGCCGTTTCGGGGCTTGATCCCAGCACACTGGGATCATGACCCAAGCCAAAGGCAGATGCTTAATGACTGAGCCACCCAGGGGCCCCTTGCTGATTTATTTTTACCTCGAAACCTCTCTCCGCCTCCGCCTGCAGCGGAGCTGGCTTACAGTAAGGCTCAGAGACCTCGAAAGGACTGGGTAGGGCTTCTGGGGGACTGCGCACAGATAGCCTGCAAGCCCGTGGAGCGAGTGCGCAGCGGGCCCGCACCCAGCCCCCAGCCTGAGGCAGCATCCTCTCCCGGCTGCCCCAGGCATTCTTATCACCACCATCGCTTCCAAGGGCGAGCTGCAGATGTGGCCCGAGCTGCTGCCCCAGCTGTGCAACCTCCTCAACTCGGAGGATTATAACACCTGTGAGGTAGGTGACCAGCTGTGGCCTACCTGGATGGGAGCTGGGACGGGACCGGGGTTCACAGCTGTCTGCCCACTCCTCTCTGCTCAGGGAGCCTTTGGAGCCCTGCAGAAGATCTGTGAAGACTCATCAGAGCTCCTGGACAGTGATGCCCTCAATAGGCCGCTCAACATCATGATCCCCAAGTTCTTACAATTCTTCAAGCACTGCAGCCCAAAGATCCGGTGTGTGTTGACTCCCGGGGGGGCGGGGCCCGCAGCTGGAGTGGGCGGGGTCAAGGTTGACCCAGGTGCCCGCTTCCTGCCAGGTCCCATGCCATTGCCTGCGTGAACCAGTTCATCATGGACCGGGCCCAGGCGCTGATGGACAACATCGACACGTTCATCGAGGTGGGCTTCCGGGCCGGGGGTGAGCAGGGCAAGGGCCGAGGGCCATGCTGCAACTGATCTCACCTTCCCTGCAGCACCTGTTCGCCCTGGCCGTGGACGATGACCCTGAGGTGCGGAAGAACGTATGCCGTGCCCTGGTGATGCTGCTGGAAGTGCGGATTGACAGGCTCATCCCCCACATGCACAGCATTATCCAGGTGAGCCCCGCCAGGCAGGCCCACGAGTGCTGTGGGGCAGGCGGCAGGTTGGGGGAGGCACCCCTGGCTGGACTGGGCCTTAGCCCTTCTCCCACCCTGCCCTAGTACATGCTGCAGAGGACCCAGGACCATGATGAGAACGTGGCCCTGGAGGCCTGTGAGTTCTGGCTGACGCTGGCCGAGCAGCCCATCTGCAAGGAAGTCCTGGCCTCCCACCTGGTCCAGTGAGTGCCACTCCTGCCCTCTGCCCCGCCTCAGCCTCTGTCCCTTGCTGTGCTCTGCCTTCACTCTGGTTATCCTCTGTGTTACCCTCAGTCTGTATTCTCTATCTCCCTTTATTTTCTATCCTGGCGTATGTTTATTTAGCAAATATGGTAGTTTTTAATGACTTAGAAATTAAGTAAGTTATAGGTGAAAAAAAAGAAAAGTTGACAAAGTCTTCAGGTATAGCTGGATCCAGGTGCTCAAAGGATGCAAAAGACGTCAATATGGTCTCAGATCTACACACTCTGTGTTGTCTTTGTCATCAGGCCCGACCTTCTTCTTTGTAGTGCTGTGGCTTTCTGCTTCCTTCAAGCTTAGGAACCTCAGAGGAAAGAAATTCTCTCTTTGCTAGTATCTGTAGCACAGGTGCTAGGGCTGACCCTCCCTGAATAACTTGGATCACTTGCCTATCGCCGAGTCATGAATCAAAGTTTTCAGTCCCCAGGTGCATAAGGTCCAGCTGGGGAGACTGGCTGCCCTGCCTATTTGCTTGTTTGATCTGGCCCATCCCAGGGGAGAGCCATAAGTCCTCCTTGCCTTACAGTATACTAGGGAGCAGCCACTGTCCTAAGCTTTTTGGTGTATTCAGAGGTCAAGAATTCCCTGAGTGGCCAGGTCTGGGTCAGGAACCCTCTTGTGGAACCAGGAGTGGTGTCCATTTTGTCTCAGTCCCAGTGGCTAAAACTAGGTCAGGGTAATACCCCTAAGTTCCATACATTGCTTCTTGGCTCAGCGCTTCCCCTTGATGAGCAGCGTCTCTCCCAACAGGTTGATCCCCATCCTGGTGAATGGGATGAAGTACTCAGAAATCGACATCATTCTTCTCAAGGTTAGTCGGGGCCCACTGTCGGGCATGAATGGGCAGGTGAGGGCCGGGGCATTGAGGCTGGGGGCCCCGTTGATGCTTAGTGGTCTGCCCGGCCCCACAGGGGGACGTGGAGGAGGACGAGGCAGTCCCTGACAGCGAGCAGGACATCAAGCCACGTTTCCATAAGTCCCGCACAGTGACACTGCCCCATGAGGCTGAGCGGCCTGATGGCTCGGAGGACGCAGAGGACGATGATGATGACGATGCTTTGTCTGACTGGAATCTGAGTGCGTGGCCGGGCCTGTGGGGACTGGTTGGGTGGGGGAAGGCAGCAAGCCCAGGGGCTGCCTCTCTCGGGAGGTGATGAGAGGTTTACTCAGAGCAGATGGTGAAGATTCTCATCATGATCTCTGATCCTGGGGGCCTACAGTCTAGGAGGCTGGCAGCCAGTCCAGAAGGGCTTCCCTGAACCTGCCGCCTCATTTCCCCTCCCTTCCCAGGGAAGTGCTCGGCAGCCGCGCTGGACGTCCTGGCCAATGTCTTCCGGGAGGAGCTGCTGCCCCACCTACTCCCCCTGCTCAAGGGACTCCTCTTCCACCCTGAGTGGGTGGTCAAAGAGTCAGGCATCCTGGTGCTGGGCGCCATCGCTGAGGGTGAGTGCCCCGCTGGCGTGGGAAGGCCTGACCTCGAGCCCCGTGCTGGTGCGGCACTGGAGCTGGCCCAGCCTGGGCTGTGCTGCGTAGCCGTGCTGCCCGGCTGAGCCCCGCCGCAGGTTCTCTCTCTCTCAGAGGCCTGCTCAGTCCCCACCAAACAGCTCTGGGACGGGAATCTTCCTCTCCGCCTCTGGGCCTGAACGGAAGCCCCCGGGCGCCATGAAGCAAGCCCTCCCTCCAGTTCTTGCCGACAGCAGTTCTGTGAGGTGTCGGCACAGTCAGGGCTGCAACGGTAACAACAGGCAGCCTTCCTGACGAGGTGGGGGCGCGCAGATGGGGAGATGGCGCGGAGAGGTTTACGCCATCACACCGCTTTCCGGGCCGCTCGCGGGGCAGCTCGGTGGACGTGAACACGAATGTGTTACCCACGTCACTCGGGAGCAAGCAGCGCAGCATCCAGGCCTGTCGTGAGGGGTTCGGGCCCGGCGGCAGGAGCCTTTACCCTGGAGAGCTTTTGAAATTTATTTAAGGAAAGGTTTCCTTGTGTGATAAGCGCAGCGTGTGTTACGGTAACGTCACGTGTGTGTATGTTCACGGGCTTCCTGAAGGTTCTCGGAAAAGATTTTTTTTTTCTTTGAAAGATTTTCTTTATTTATTTGACAGAGATCACAAGTAGGCAGAGAGGCAGGCAGAGAGAGAGAGGGAGAAGCAGGCTCCCCGCTGAGCAGAGCGCTTGATGTGGGGCTCGATCGCAGGACCCTGTGATCATGACCCGAGCCGAAGGCAGAGGCTTTAACCCACTGAGCCACCCAGGTGCCCCTGGGAAAAGATTTTAATGGGAGAAAATTTAGAGGAATCGACCCACAACTGGTAAAAATAGATCTTGGGTCTCAGATTATTAGGTGGTGTGCTGTTACCTGTGTTCTCCAAATGAGATACGTTCACAGTTTTTTGGTTTTTTTGTTTTAATTGCTTGAGGGAGAGCGAGATCAAAAGGTCACGGTGAGGAAGTAGGAGAGGGAGAAGCAGACCCAATGGGGAGCAGAGAGCCCAGTGCAGGACTTGATCCCAGGACCCTGAGACCATGATCCGAGCTGAAGGCAGACACTCAACCGACTGAGCCAGCCAGGCGCCCGTTTATTTATTTATTTATTTTCAAAAGCTAAAAACTAGAAAACTCACAAACGTCTAAGAAATGTTTCAGAAGAAAAGTACTTGGGGTGCCTGACTGGTTGTCAGTGGAGCGTGCGACTCTTGGTCTTAGGGTCGAGAGTTCGAGCCCCACATTGGGTGTAGAGCCTAAGTTTTTTATTTATTAATTTTATTACTATTTTTAAAGTTTTATTTATTTATTTCCTTTAAAGAGTTTATTTATTTGACAGAGATCACCAGTAGGCAGAGAGGCAGGCAGAGAGAGAGAGGGGGAAGCAGGCTCCCTGCTGAGCAGAGAGCCCGATGCGGGGCTCGATCCCAGCACCATGAGATCATGACCTGAGCCGAAGGCAGAGGCTTTAACCCACTGAGTCACCCAGGCGCCCCCCAAAGTAAATAAAATTTTAAAAATTTAGTTTTTTATTATTACTATTTTAAATATTTTTTTTATTTATTTGACAGAGGGAAAGAGATCACCAGTAGGCAGAGAGGCAGGCGGGGGAGGGGGGGAAGCAGGCTCCCTGCTGAGCAGAAAGCCTGATGTGGGGCTTGATCCCAAAACCCTGGGATCATGACCTGAGCTGAAGGCAGATGCTTAACAACTGAGCCACCCAGGTGCATCCCAAAATAAATAAAATTTTAAAAATTGAAAGAAAAGTACTTTCCATCCATGTTGGTCACTGTGCTGCCCGGCCATCAGTGAGTCCGTGAGTGACCGTGCCAGGGTGGTGCTGATGGAGGGGAAAGGCAGATTTGGATGCTGCCTCCCGCCCTGGCCTTCCCGGCCTTAGCGTCCCCCAGGCTAGGTGCTGCTGAGCTCTGTCCAGGAGGGTGGCTGTGGCTGGCTCCAGCGGGGCTCAGGCTTGCCCTTGTGCCCGTCCCTGTAGGCTGCATGCAGGGCATGGTGCCCTACCTGCCTGAGCTGATCCCGCACCTCATCCAGTGCCTGTCAGACAAGAAGGCCTTGGTCCGCTCCATTGCCTGCTGGACGCTGAGCCGTTACGCCCACTGGGTGGTTAGCCAGCCCCCCGACATGCACCTCAAGCCCCTGATGACAGAGCTGCTCAAGCGTATCCTGGATGGCAACAAGAGGGTGCAGGAGGCGGCCTGCAGGTGACCCTCGACCCCCATCCCCTGCATCCCTCACCCATGCCCCACCGGCTGCTTTCTGGGAAGTGATGACGCTCGTGATCTTGACATCGTGCTGATTTCTCATGTATTCGTACTGTCTGATCCCAAGGCCATCCCTTTCCCCTCCCGTCCCCCACAGGCCCAGCCCCACTGTGGCCACCCACTAAACCCCTTCCCCACTCCAGTGCCTTCGCCACCCTGGAGGAGGAGGCCTGCACGGAGCTGGTGCCCTACCTCAGCTATATCCTGGACACCCTTGTCTTCGCCTTCGGCAAGTACCAGCACAAGAACCTGCTCATCCTCTACGACGCTATCGGCACCCTGGCTGACTCCGTGGGCCATCACCTCAACCAGCCGGTGAGACCCCACAGCATCTCCCTCTCTCGAGCCCCGTGCTCCTCTGCTGCCAGTGACCTGGCGGCGACCCCGTGTCGCACGCCAGGGACATGGCCGTGACCTCAACAGGCAGACAGACAGACCCGGCCCCTGCCCTCGCCCTGCTCCCAGTCTAGTGGGGGAGACAGACAGTTATGAGACAGCGTGGTAAGTGCTGTGCTGGGGAAGCTCAGGGGCCTTCGGGAACCAGGAGGGGCTGGCACTGGCTCTGAGGGGGTGGAGAGGGGCGGGTGGGGCAGGGACGGTGAGAAGGGAGCCGTTGAGCTGGGCCTGGAGGTCTGGCTGGATGGCACGGCCTCATAGGGCCCCGTGAGCCGCAGCAAGGAGCTCAGACCTCATCACTCAGGCAGTAGGTGCCTCTGAGTCACAGCCCTGCTGGTGCCAGGCTGCCCCCCCCCCCCCCCCAGGAAGCCCCAACTTCATGCTTCCTCTCCAGGAATACATCCAAAAGCTGATGCCTCCGCTGATCCAGAAGTGGAACGAGCTCAAGGATGAAGACAAGGACCTCTTCCCTCTGCTGGAGGTGGGTGGGCTCCTGGCCAATTCCCAAAGCCCTGCCCCATCCTTCCTGAATTCACCTCTCCTGCCCTCCTCCCGACCAGTGCCTGTCGTCGGTGGCCACTGCCCTGCAGAGCGGCTTCCTGCCCTACTGCGAGCCCGTCTACCAGCGCTGTGTCACCCTGGTGCAGAAGACTCTGGCCCAGGCCATGGTGAGCATCCCATCGCCCCTGCACTCCTCTGCGGCTGCCCTGGCCCCCGCCCGCTCCCCTTACCTGCTCGGCCGCCCCCTCTTTGCCCAGATGTACACCCAGCACCCTGAGCAGTACGAGGCCCCCGACAAGGACTTCATGATCGTGGCGCTAGACCTGCTCAGCGGCCTGGCCGAGGGCCTGGGCGGCCACGTGGAACAGCTGGTGGCCCGCAGCAACATCATGACGCTGCTGTTCCAGTGCATGCAGGTGGGTGGCCCCCCACCCCCACGCCGTGAGCCCGCTGGTGGCAGGGCAGGCCTCCTGTGGTAATGCGGGGCCCTGGGGTGCCGAGCGGACATCTCGAGGAGGGGACCCACAGGGGAGAAATACGCTTATCTTTATTTTAAAAAGTGATTCAAGTAAGATGTGACTCAGATCTCACTGAATAGGCAAACGACAGAGAAAATTAAAAAGAATGAGAGGCGCCTGGCCGGCTCAGTTGGTAGAGCACATGACCCTTGATCTCAGTCAGGGTTGTGAGTTCTAGCGCCATGCTGGGCAAGGACATGACATAAAAAAAAAAAGTGGAAGAACATAGAGAAGCAGAAGGTCCTCTAGTTTTATACACACACATTCCCAGTGTGTCAGGGTGGGCAGTGGTACCCCAAGCGAGGCAGGGGTACACTGTGGTTCAGTGTGCCCTGAGTCCCAGCTTTACAGATAGGGCCCATGATGGGAAGTGACAGGGTCAGGCTGTGCCCCAGGGATTGCTCCCCCAGCTGCCCTACCCTGAGGGACTAGTCAGGACCCCAGCTGGTTGGGGGCACAGAGCCTTGCCACACTGACCCCTGCTCTGACCCCGACCCCCCAGGACTCCATGCCTGAGGTCCGGCAGAGCTCCTTCGCCCTCCTGGGAGATCTCACCAAAGCCTGCTTCATCCACGTCAAGCCCTGTATCGGTAGGATACCCCTCTTTTCATGACCCCATGACCCCAACTCTGGCCTCAAGTGATGGAAGAAATGACTTTGGGAGGATAGTGACCAAACTGGGTTGTATTCGTACTGTCTGATGGGGTCAGCCCGGCTGGGTCCAGGAGCTTGCCCTGGCTGGCCCTCCTGCTCAGCACTCCTCCTCCCCACCAGCCGAGTTCATGCCCATCCTGGGCACCAACCTGAACCCTGAGTTCATCTCTGTCTGCAACAATGCTACTTGGGCCATCGGCGAGATCTGCATGCAGATGGGTGAGTCCCTGGCAGTCCCCGCCTCTCACTCCTCCATGGCCTGTTCCCCGTGGGGCACTGGACCCGGGCTCGGCCTGACAGGTCCACATAAGAGAGCCCTGGGGCTTCTTGATGGTCACTGCGGTGGGGCGTGCAAGGAGACCTCTCTCTGTCTGTTTCCTCCGGGATCCTGGCCAGATGGCTGAAAGGGCACCGTGGTTGGTTTTTTCAAAGAGGCCAAACAGGCAGCCGGTTGTCCGGACTGCTTGTGACCTCCCACCCTGTGCAGTTGGCTGAAAGGCCCACTGTGGCCCGCTTCCTCCCCTCCCCCTCCCCCCACAGGGAATCTGGGGGTAATGTGGTCTAACCCTGGTGTTGGACAGTGATTCCAAGGAAGCTTCTGGTATCTGGAAGGTGTGGGTCCGTCCCTGGTTGGTCATGGGTCCTGAGCGGGGCACCAGCTGGAGAATGTTCTTTGTCCCCTCACTGGTTGCAGTTGGCCAATGTCTGGGTACAGCTGGGGATAAGCAGGGGCGCTGTGGGCTCCGCGGGGCTCTGACTGACGGGTCCCCCAGGGGCAGAGATGCAGCCCTACGTGCAGATGGTCCTCAACAACCTGGTGGAGATCATCAACCGGCCCAACACGCCCAAGACACTGCTAGAAAACACAGGTGGGCACCAGGCCTGAGCAGTTGCTATTCCCTTACCTGGACTCGGGCTGCCCAGCCGGGAGAGTAGCAGTGAAGAGACCTTGGGAAAGAACCAGGAATGGTGTCTGGAAAGACCCGAGAGGGGGTTCTTGAAGAGGCCCAGGGAAGATGCTGGGCTCGGGGGAGATCCTGGTGGGGCCTATTCCCTTGGGGCCCGCGGGGCGGGGCTGGTGTCTCGTGCCAGAGGCCCCGCCACGTACCGTCCCGGGGCCGCTCGGGGTTGCAGGTCGCCTGACGAGTCCCTCTGCCATTCCAGCCATCACCATCGGCCGCCTGGGCTACGTGTGCCCACAGGAGGTGGCCCCCATGCTGCAGCAGTTCATCCGGCCCTGGTGTGTGACACCCCATCCCCCCGTGTCCCCTCCCCAGCCCAAGTGGGGCCTGTGTCTGGGGAGTTGGGCAGCAGGGCGGGTGGGGCGGGCCTGACCCGTTCCCAGGCCCGTGTCCGCCCCTGGATGCCCATCCTAGCCCATGGCCTGCCAAACCCCCGCTCCACCCCCCCACCCCCCACCCCGACCCCACGGCCCCCCACAGATGCCCATCCTGCCCCAGTCCCGCCAGCTCACTGCCTGCCGCTCACCTCCCCCACAGGTGCACGTCCCTCAGGAATATCAGGGACAACGAGGAGAAGGACTCAGCCTTCCGAGGCATCTGCATGATGATAGGCGTCAACCCCGGGGGCGTCGTGCAGGTCGGGGCTGCCGGGCTCAGAGGGAAGGCACTGGGGCTGGGCTCGGGCGGCCCCTCACACAGGACCTGTCACGTTTCAGGACTTTATTTTCTTCTGCGACGCTGTAGCCTCCTGGGTGAGCCCGAAGGACGACCTTCGGGACATGTTTTATAAGGTGAGCTCTTGCTTGGTCTTGATGTCGTCCTGGGAGACGGCGGGCAGTGGGGTGGGGGGATGGAGGGGGAGCCTCTCAGGGGAGAGGGCTCTGCTGCGGGGCGCGCCTCACCTCCTGCTTCCCCGCAGATTCTCCACGGCTTCAAAGACCAAGTTGGGGAAGAGAACTGGCAGCAGTTCTCAGAGCAGTTCCCGCCTCTGCTCAAGGAGAGGCTGGCTGCCTTCTATGGGGTCTAGACGAGCATCACGACCGCCAGGTGAGGAGGCCGCGTTCCCCGGGCCGTTGGTGTCGGGGTAGGGGGTGGTGCAGGGCGCAGGCCCTGACCCCCGCCTCTCCCCACAGGTTTCTGTCTGCGTCGTTGGAGGGGTTGCTGGGGAGCGCGCTGCGTCCAGAAGTCACCGTGCCCTGGTCGAGGGGGGTTAGGGAGGAGTGAGCGGGACCCAAATCCAGACGCCTTCCCCGTCCACCTACCTGCCATGGGTGTGTGTGTGGCCTGCCGGCCAGCGGGCAGGTGGGTGGGGTCTCCACACTCATCCTACAAACGGGAGGGGGGGGGACTTCTTGGCAGCAAGGGCCCTTTGCTCTCTATCGGGGTCACCTCAGGCAGCCCACGTGGGCCAGCCTCACGGGAGGGAAGATTCAACACGGCCGACCAAATCCGGCTTAGGATGAGGCAAGGGGAAAGCAGGCGGGGAGGGGGGTCCTTGTAGAGACACGTCCACTCACATGTGCACACGTGGACACACGCATGTGCGGCGCCACAGCCAGCCAGGCTGGGCCAGCCGCCCCACCATTTCCCCGACTGCATGGAGACAGTAGAATTAGTGAACCCCTGAGTTAACCCGTAAGGCCTTCCGTGTAACCTGCATCTAGAGTTTAAGAAGCTTCTGCTGTTTTGCCGGAATTGGTGATTGGGGAGGGCTGGGTGGGTTAGGGGCCTCCGCTGGGACCCTGGGGCGGGGGATGAGGACGGCCATCTCCGGGCCGCCCATGTCAGCACGCGCACGCTTGGGATCTGCTCCACACACTTCCTGCCAGCTCTGTGGCAGCCGCAGCCTGTGTGTCCCCCCTCCTTGCTCTGTCCCAGCCAGAAGAGCGGGGGACTGCCAGAGGGGCTGGGTCTGGCCAAAGCCTGCCTCCCCCCCCCCCCCCCCACTGTGCCCCAGTGACTTTTGAAGACACTGGGCCAGGGTCTTTTTCCTGAAGAGAGCTGGGGGCAGCCAGAGCTGCTGATCCCTACCCGCTGCATCTCTCCATAAGCAAGTCTGTTTCAAGGGCAGCCCATTTCTCTTTGCTTTTGAGAGCCCTCCTCTCAGGTTCCAGCCTGAGTTTTAACTTGAGGGCTGGGGCTGGGGCATGTAATTCATGGGATCAGGGATGAAAGCTTATGTTCTAGCGAGAAGGAAATCGAGCCCTTTGGAGGAGGAGAACGTGGTCCACCCCTTGACCCCACTCTCTGTCCCTGGGGCTTCCTATTCATCACAGCTCTCAGTGGGCCAGAAGACCCCGCGGACAGTGATTCTAGAGGACCTTCTGGGATGGGCTGGGGATACAGTCACCGTGTGGGAGGCACCCCTAGAGGGGGGGCCGTGGTTACTTCCCAGTTGGCCTCAAAACTGAACCGGGCCCTGCAGCCCCCTTACTGTTTTCCTTTTTCTCCTCCCTTACTTTTACTTTTCTGGGGGGCCCTTTGGGGGTTATGTGGGGCTTTGACTGGATTCCTACATCCAGGGGCTTGTTCTCTTCATCCCTGCAGGGCCCCGGACCCAACCCCATCATAGCCCTTTGTCTTTCCCAGACAAGGTTGGGCCCTGCCTCTATTCCGAGGGGCACTTGGTGCACATTCCATAAACTCCGCTGGCTTCTCTACCCTGTGAAACTCCAGCAGGTCTCTGGAAGCCATTTGTTTAAAAAAAGAAAAAAAAATTAGGTACCATTTAATTTTCTGGTAATCCAGTTCTTTGGAGCATCCTCTGCTGGGTCTTGGGGTGTGTGGATGGATTGGGTGTCTGATGGGATTGGTGACCTCTTCACCCAGGATGGGGGGCTCCAGCCACCTTCAGGGAAGGGGAGCCTGGTTCTAGTTTTCTTTCTTTTTTTCTTCCTCTTCTTCTTCCTTTTTTT
>ML093559.1:0-66182 GCA_003697995.1 Taxidea taxus jeffersonii
TCCTGGGTCCTCAGTTTTCATGGTTGGGGTTTCTTCTTGCTAAGGGAGTTTTCTTCCTTTGGGCCTTAGATTAAGAATGGTTGTCCACCCCATAACTTCTAAGACTCCCTGGATCACAGCATTAAATATTCTGTGTTCCAGAAGCACTTGGAGGAAGAACTCAGATCAGAACACTTTAAAACTTAAAATGTATATTCGCAGGCACAGAAGCATTTCTAGAGATGGGCGCCAGAAAGGACGGATGGAGGTGATGATGTGTAAGTCAAATGCTAAAAATTGAAGGAGAAGTGAGATGTTTGGATAGTCATGGAGATGAGAAGAAAAAGAAATTCAGGTCGCAGTGAAGACTCCATCCCCAGAGTGTGTGAGGGGCAGAGAAGAGAGGAGAATGATTTAAAGAGAGAAAGAGGGAAAATGAAGATGGTGCCAGGAAGGGTTTCAGGAGGAAGAAGTACAGAGGATATGGCTCAACTTGTTAAGAGGGTCTGAGGGAGGGGAGCCTGGGTGGCTCAGTTGGCGGCTGACTCTCAGTCTCAGGGTTGTGAGTTCAAACCCTGCACTGGGCTCTGCACTGGGGTTGGAGCCTACTGTAAAAAAAAAAAAAAAAAAAAAAGGGGGATCGAGAGAAACAAAGCAGGGAGCTGTGCGTGTCAGGCAGCTCAACTGAGTGGCAGATAGGATGGGTACTTGTGAGGGGGATGATTTGTTAAGCTATATATATGCTTTCTCTTTCGCATTTCCCCTACAGTATTCTGGAGATCGTTCTTTGCGTTGGAGAGGTTGAAGATTGTTATAACAGGAACACAAAGGGGGAGGAGGGATATAGGATAAATTGAGTTTCGGATGGGGGTGGGGCTGGAGTTGGGGAGAACAGGATGAAAAGAAAAGTGAGAACATTTTAAATTAGCTCCTGAAATCTGAAGTAGAATTTTGCAAGGAGGCACATTTAAGAGTGAGACTTTTTAAGACAAAGCAATGTTCTGATTCTTTTAATGATCATGAATGTGTCAAGGTCTAGTGGGATTGACCAGAGAGGTACATTTCATTGAAATCCCTGCAGACAGGAAGAAGGGTATGAGTTGAGTTCTTGTGAGAAATCCTGGCTCCTCATGTGACCTGGACAAGACAGAGGAGTTTTTTGCCTGCTCCTGAGGAGGGGTACCAGGGATACGGAATATGGCCAGGGGCTGCCACTGGGGTGGGGTGAACTGGCCTTGTGGCTGAAAACTTTGAGCCATAGTCTGGGCCAGGGATTGGATGGACATTATAAATACACCTCTGATGTTGTATGGGTAGATGGGATCCAGGCCGAAAGAGAACAGTCCTTAAGCGCTCCAGACCCTGTCATTGCCACAGAAGCTCCTAGGACAGCAACACAAGCCTTTGGTTACTTTCTAAGTGTCACGTACAAGGATGATGCAGTGGCCCAAGGTAGTAGAGCAAGATTCTTCATAATGATATTTTTTGAGCTGATGGGTACTAGTTGACCTACAATAAATTTTCTACATTTTTACACATATTTCAAACATAAGTATCTGAAAACACAAAGGACATGATACATGAGACCCAGTCAGTGCAATGGGAAAAAGAAGTTGCCTTGGGAGAAATTCCAGGGCACATCGTAAGAGTAAGTCATGCAATTTATTTATAACATGTGAAGGATTTGACTGTTTAAAAGTGATACATTTTTCTCTTTGTAACTGGAAAAAGATGCAGGTGCCATATCACCCAGGTATACAGGTGTGTGAGGGCGGTGATCCTCACCCTAGCCCCACCCCACCCATGAGAAAGTTGCTGGGGGGGGAGTGTAAGTGATGGGGTGGGGAGGGGAGTGGCGGAGAGCCATTAAGGAAGTCCACTCATGAAACATTTACTGTGGACTCTTCTGCAAAAACGGTAACATCAAATATGAAGGTGATAAGAGATGAAGAAGAGGAGGAGAGAGCAATTTGAAGATGGAGTAAGTCAAAACTTATTCGCACCCTCCCCCACTTGGTAAAGCCCAAGAAGGGGTGACTTAACAACCATCCTTCTCAACAGGTAGTATTTGCTGGTGAAAAATGAGTGTTGGTGAAAGGAAGATTCAGTCACATGTTGGGTTTAGCAGGACTCTCTTTTCAGGCACAAAAGCACTGGGGCTTTCGCTGATCTGTCTGCTGAAACTGCCCAAAAAAGGAAAGAAAGGGAGAAAAAAGTACAAGGACAGATGACAGCAGTGTCATTTGTGAATCAGTTGATCACCCCTTCCCTCCCTGGGCAAAGATGGGCACCTTGCTGCGTCTGGTCACTGCAGGGCTGTGGGAATTCGGTAATCATTAGCTGTTTCCTGTTCACTGGGCTGGATGCAAAACAGATTCAGGAAAGTGTCAGCCACCCACCCAAATAAAGACTCTTGGGAGTTAACACTCATCCAGACAGTAACTTTCCATGAGGGCAGCTGGAGGTTTTTGTTTTTTGTTATTGTTGGTGGTGGTTTTTTTGGTCATTTTGTTCTTATTTACTTGGTTTTTGGTGTGTGTGTGTGTGTGTGTGTGTGTGTGTGTGTGTATGGGGAGGGGTGGTTTTTTTGCTAAGTAAATTGCATGTCTCATGTTTATAGGATTTGGTAGATACCCAAGCGTGACAGGTGTTTATTTTGTGTTAGGCTAGGATAATTTGTTATATGAAGTGGCTCTGGCATATAAAAATGGCCTTGATTCAACTTTTAAACTAAATATTTACAATTTGAAGTAATTAGCCGTTAAGACAATAACACCTGGTAGTTTTGCTGGCGTATTTCAAGAACATTTATAGTCATGGCTCAATAACATTTATTGAACTCTGTTAGCCCAGTTGTAAATAGTAGCCTGCTCTCACTCTGCTGATTGAAAAACTAAGGCAGAAAGAAGGTAAATTACCAGCTCGGGGCCAGTGGCTTTGTGGCACAGTTAGGATTAGAACACAGAGAAGCTGATCTGGTCCCAGGGATCTGGTCTTTGAGGCATAGCAGAAGCTACATTTCAAATGCCAATCTCTGTTTGTCATGATTGATACTGGGAGAAATCTGTGGCTGTAAGGATATGATGTTGCTTTTATAAATAATATTTACTGGGTTCTTTATTCATGGGTTATAGATTACTTTTGGGTCATTATCATGAATGAAGCCACTGGAGCCCATCTTGCTATGATGGTTCCCATTACATTACTGCACAGGATGAGAGAATAAATAAAAGCATATCTTGTCCATAGAAGCCAAAATTCAGCTGACAGTGCAGACAGCTTCTAGAAATTAGAGGATTTGCCAGTTCTCTACTGTAGGCCTTGCAGTCTATTAGGGAAGGCTGGGAGCACAGACAGGGAAGGGCATAAAATAGAGCTGCCTATAAAGAGAGCTGATTTTTCATTTGCAACAGGAATAACTGATGCTATTATGAGCCAGAGGACTTGAGAGAGAAGCTTGCATGTGGGTAATGTGCATACTCAAATCCTTTACCATAAATGCATTACATTGAAGGCCTTTACTTTCTTCTCTTATCCACCTATGGAGAAAAGCTGAATGCATGATCAACTCAATGGTAATTTCGTCTGACTGTAAAACATAAAGATATTTTTTGGCAAAACACCTCACAGGGGTGTTTTGTTAGGAAAATGAAGGCCATCTGTGCTAACGTCTCTAGGTAGTACTTCTCTCTTCTCTCTTGTTCTGCAGAATTGTACTGCTTTGTACTCTCACTTTCAGCAAAAAAGCAATTTTGTAAATGGTGCACTCAAATGCTCTGATGAAGTTATAACTGATAAAGGCACTGAGACAAGGATGCTGCAGTGAAAAATGGGGCATGTCAAAGGAAACTGACTCGTAATCATAAAATGCGGTCAAGGTGGTAAAAAGTGGTATGCATATTACAGGCTGTCAGTTGCCCACTTCCAGGTTTGTCCACACCCTGAGGGAACTATATCTTGTCAGAAATGCTTGTGGATGCTAATCTGTCAACGCTTGTTCAGTGTCAAATTGTATCAAAGGGTTCAGTCTCCTTTTGGACTTCAACAATTGCCTGCTAGCTCTGTTATATCTCCTTTGGTCAAATGAGCTTTCATTTAAAAACTGTCAGGACTTTTTCTTATGTCTCTTTCTCCATGGAAGTGAGAAGGTAAGCTGTTCTTAAAGTCACATGTACTGTTTGCTTCTTTTTATAGTGATCTCTTAGATTTTTGATAGAGAATTCCAGTCTCTTCCCAGAAAACACAAAATCCAGCACATTCCACCCCTTCTGTGACCCTTTATCTAACAGTCCTTCCTACCTGGGACAGCAGTTTTCCCTTCAGTCGTGGAAGCCCACTGCTTTACCTTTTCCTGTTATGGATGCTTTACAAGTGCCACTCTTCAGCCTGGGGAGGCTTTTTTCTCCTTCCTCAGGTTCATGTTTCTCTTTTCCTTTCTCAGCAAATTAAACCCTCCCCTAATATTCATCATCTCACAGACCTTTCCAGTTTCTTACTACTTGAGACTTTCTCTCCAGACAGTATTTTATATTAAATAACCTGAAAATTCTCCCATAACAAAACAGCTAGAAATTCTGAATGAATATTTTTTAAACCTCCCATTTAAATCCCTAGATGAGTTCACAAAGCATAATCTTTAGAAGTAAGTAAGTAAAAAGCCATATCTGACACTGTAGCAGCTACCGCTATTGCTCTGCATGTGTATGTGCCTGTGTGTAAGAGGATGGGTGCCAGTAGTCATGATAACCTAGGGATTTAGAGTGTAACAGCATGGAGGGATAGATGACAAGACTTGGGGCCTGTGAGAGGCAGGGGTTGGAACTGAGACCTCTATAGAAAGATGAGACTTTTGGAAGGCAACATATTCCATAAGAGTAACTAGAAAATAATTCTGGTCACCCCCACAAAGAGACCATGTAGAAGCCTTAAAGATAAGCCTTGTTGCTGAGAGACAAATCTCTCCTAGAGAATTTCACAATCACAGTCTTGTCATCTCATGGGTTTATGATTCAGTTATATACTACTCTGATGATTCATGAATCCACAAACTGAGAATCAACCTAAAAAGTAGTTCCAGGTTAATGAAACCATGGGTACCTGGGAAAAGCAAATACCCAGATGACCACAGAGGTTTCCCACAGAAATAGATATGCCAAAGATGAGCTTACAATCTAAAAATCACAAAATATTTAAGGAAGTAATTCATCCTGAACCAGAATCAGCCAAAGACAGTAAACAAACATTTCAGATGTTACTTTTATCAATTAGATTATATATCCATTCAATATATCCATTCAATAAACACTCCTTCAAGTATATACTTTATCTTATATATTTTTTCTTTTTTATTATTTTTTAAATTAACATATAATGTGTTAAACTCTATTCTTTTTTTTTACTATGTTCAGTTAGCCACTGTATACTTTATCTTATATATTGTGTTATGTGCTATGTACACAAAACAAAATCTAATTCTATATTTAAACTTCCAAAACAATGTTTAAAACTGTGCAATCTTTTGGATGATCAGAAACTCTCAAAGGGGGGAATTAAAGTTTATTTAGGATCTCAATCAGAGTATCATCTCAAATTCTGCAATACAGGTGTAATAATACATCAAAGTTAACTATCTGAGGGAAAAGGAAAAAAAAGAGAAGGGTGTTGTGTAGGTATATGAATATATACATAACACAGCAAGAAAAAATATGCAACTTGCATGCATGAGCCATGGTTGATGTTACTGCCAGCAAGCACTTTAGGTTTTTGGGTTTCTCACTGAAACCTTCATTCCTGAGGAATCTGAACTCTTGATGTCCAATCTGTCTTGGATTGCAGGACTCTTCTATTAATCTTTACCTCTTGACTTAATATAAGCACATTGGGATCAACTAGTTTCTAGCCAGACTTCCTTATGCTCCCATTTTGCTGCGGTCACTCTATTTCGCCTAGTGAGCCAGGACCAAATACCACTTATTTTGCTTTTATTTATTGTCCCCAAGAGGACCAAATGGACAGATGGCAGTAGCCACCTCCAATTTAGTCAAAATACTATTAAATCCTTTGACGAAAACATTTGTCTTTGGATATTGAAAATTCCAAGTCAGCAGAATAAAAACTCATGGAGACTGGGAGAAAATATTTTGTAAATGGGTCATTGGATGTAATTGTAACAGGTGCCAACCTCACTCACTCCTTGCTGGGACCCATGTCTTCTAGTCATAAACTGAATTCCCTCCAGGGCATTTATCCTGTAGGATAGCATTTCACATTTGCAAAATGTTATGCACTAGTTTGATATGGTAACTGGGTATTTAATAGGCATTTTCTATGATGGGTAATGGGTAATGGGGAAACAGATATAACCAGTGAATTTTTATTGCATTGACTTATTTCTTTTTATAGTGAAAGGACTTTCTTGCCCAGAAGCAATATTGTGTGCTGTGAAAATGAGAAAAACCATACAGTAAGTTTATGGTTGGTGTAACTTGAAAAGACTCTCCAACCTGGAAGGAATATCCAAATCCCAAACAAATGTTTATTCCAGGGGATGTAGCAGAATTCAGCTTTATCCATCTGCCACAAGATGGCTTACTGGTCCAATTAGGCATTCTATCATATTGAAGGGTTCAGGCTCAGTAACTGCACTTTTGTGCAAGAAAACCATTATAATTAATGTCAATATGAGACACAGATATTCTCCTTGTCATTGGTCCTGTGACTCTGTCTCTTCTAAGAACTTGAGAACACATTCAGTCTAACCAACTAGGACCTTCTCTTAAGCAATAGGGACCAAAAAGCTGACTTAAGTTCTGCCCCCAGGGAAGATTTCTCTCCTTCACTTTACTTCTCTTCGGGGCACTCTGAAGTGGGCTTTAATATCATGGTGATCTACCTCTGTCTGTTTTCAGCCACAGATTTCTCTTCCATACCACTCAGTCATATGGGACTTTTCATGAAGCAGTATGAGCCCATGAAGTGAGCTGAGGGAGAGATGGCAGCATGAGAGACATAACCCAACTATTCTGGGCAATGTTCTTTTTCAATTTTTGCCTTGAGGATCTTGGATTGTTGAGTACATTACTTACAGTCAGTTTTAGGGGTAGGTAGATTTGAAAACTCTAAGTATATGATGGTCAACTGAAGTTTCTGATTACCAGATGTCCCATGGTTAGCAGGACTCAGTGGCAAGCAAGCTGTTGTTTCCTAAAAGAATAACAGTTAAACATCAAAGAGGATGTGGCTTTCTTCCATATTCTTAGGAGGCTTTGCTGTGACTTTTCTGGGATTTGCCACAGGTGTAATACTTTATCTTAATCTGCCTAAGACATTTAGTTTGCTATGCTGTTGAATTGGTTGTTATGGGGACCAGGACCAAAGGCAAAGCTGTTTGCAGTGTAGCTTGAACAAGATGGACTCTTCTCTTGCTCTGGGCCCCATTCAAATCAGGTAGAGTTCCAGATAATGAAATAAATAATCTGGTAAATATAGTATGCCTAGTTTCCAAAATGCACAGATCCTACCATGAATTGTAGGTAAAAGATACTGCAATTTATTTCTAATTTTGGAGAGAAGAGCCCGTCTTGTAACAGGTTACTGGTCTGCCAGAAACTTCACGAGCTATCATGTCCCTCTAATTTTGTAAAGAATACTTCCCATCTCCTGTTGAGTCTATGTCTAATTTGGTCCTCTAAGCAACTTGCAACTTTCTGCTCTTCAGGTTATATTGTTGTTATCTTCAGTGTGGTAAACCAGTGAGATACATTGTTGACTGGGAAATAATCAAGTTTCCCGAGAACTAAGTTGCGACACAAAGCTAGAGAGTTGATCTATCCTGATGCAAGATAACAAAGATGTACTCTCTCTTTCAGGGGAATCTAATGGTTTTTGCTATTTTCTGCTTGTTGAGTTTGAAAAAATAAAGACAGTGGATCAATAGCTGGTTACCAGGTGACATTGGCTATACTAAGTCCATTAAAAAGATTGTGTCTCAAACAGCTTTTCTTGGCATCATCAACGAACTCAAGTTAAGAAAATTCATTATTCCTTTTGGAAAATCAATGATATTTCACATTAACTAAACTAGAGAATTAAATTAGGCATGTTGGAATTACCACCCTGCATTTTCCAGCCTTCAATGGTGACAATAATCTCTGTGTTTCTCCTAGGGGTATGGTATTGTTCTTGACTTAGTAATCTGCACAAAAAGAGGGGTACCCAGGGTCCACACGAATCTATTTTTCTATAGCTCTTACTCTGTGAGTTGGAAATCTAATGTTAATATTTTTCCAGCTGCTGAAATATATTTAAGCATTATGTTCAGGACCTAGGGAAATAATGATGTAATTGGTTGAGAGTCATACATAGTTAATTGTGAGGGAGACTTGTGGATGAAAATTCTTTACATAGCTTATAGCTCTTGGAATAAAATGAATGGAATACCTTTGTGTGCATGTGTTCATGTGCGTGTCTGTGTTTTGAGGGAGAGGTCTTCTTATTGGGGAAAAAATTTCAATCCTTCATAAGACATAATTTTTAGTATTTGGGCTTAAAGAATTAAGGCAAATCTCAAAGAGGGGGGATGGAAAAGCTGTAAGGAGTCAGCAAACAACAAGCATATATGAAAGGAGGGATTCCTTCAAAGTCAGGAACGAAATTGTCACTGTGGCCAAGAAATTGCCCTTGCCTGGTGACAAGAAGGGGGGTGAGAGATTGCTAACACTTAGTGTGTCCAGATTAAACCTATGAATATTGAGGGTGGCTGAAGTGGTCATAGGTTGGTAGCTTAATGTGGCTCATGTCTCCTTCCTTGCTAAAAGCATCCTTATTTTAGGATCTCAGGTTTTCTACTGATTAAGCTTAACCAAACAGAAGCCCACAAGCAAAGATTACTAAACATGCAAATGAAATAAATGAATGACATTAGTGATAGAATAGGTAACCTACAACAACCTAGACCCTAAAAGACTATGGACATTGGAATCATAAAATATAGTTCCATAAGATGTGGAACATAAAATGACATTTTATGACATAGCTAAAGAAACAGAAGGTGGAATGACCAAAATGTGCCAGCTACAAGGCACTATTTAAAATCTCTGGGTTTATCCGAAGCAAAAATAAGGCAGGAAATAATAAAAATTGAGCAGAAATAAATGAAATAGAGACCAAATAAACCCAATAGAACAGAGAAATGAAACCAGGAGCTGGTTCTTTGAAAAGATCAACAAAACATAAAACTTTAGCCAAAGTCATTATAAGAGAGAGAGAGAGAGAGGACTCAAATAAAATCAGAAATGAGAGAGGAGGAATACAACCACCACCACAGAAACACACGGTATTATGAGAGAATATTATGAAAAATTATATGGCAACACATTGGACAACCCAGAAGAAACGGATAAAGTCCTAGAAACATATAACCCTCCAAAACTGAATCAGGAAGAAGTAGAAAATTTGAGCAGACCAGTTACTAGCAATGAAACTGAATCAGTAATCAAAAAACTTCCAAGAAACAAAATTTCATGACCAGATGGCTTCACAGTTGAGTTCTACCAAATATTTAAAGAAGAGTTAATACCTATTCCAAAAAATATAAAAGGAAGGAAACCTTCCAAATTTATTCTATGAAGCCAGCATTACCCTGATACCAAAATCAGAAAAAAGAAACTACAGAAAAAAAAGGAAACTACTAGCAATAACTTTGATGAACATGGATGCAAAATTCTTCAACAAAATATTAGCAAACTGAATCCAATGATACATATTCACCACGATCATGTGGGATTTATTCCTGGGATGCAAGGGTGGTTCAATATTCACAAATCAATCAAGATACCTCATATGAAGAGAAATGATAAAAACTATATGATCATTTCAATAGATGCAGAAAGGGCATTTGGCAAAGTACACCAACCATTCATGATAAAAATTTCCAACAAAGTCGGTTCAGAACATATTTCAACCTAATAAAGGCTATATATGAAACACCCACAGCTAACATCATACTCAATGGTGAAAAACTGAGAGCTTTTCCGTTAAGATCAGGAACAAGACAAGGATGTCCACTGTCATCACTTTTTTTTTTTTAAAGTTTTTATTTATTTATTAGTTAGAGAGAGAGAGTGAGCACAGGCAGAGAGGCAGGCAGAGGCAGAGGGAGAAGCAGGCTCCCCGCCGAGCAAGGAGCCCGATGTGGGACTCAATCCCAGGACGCTGGGATCATGACCTGAGCCGAAGGCAGCTGCTTAACCAACTGAGCCACCCAGGCGTCCCCACTGTCATCACTTTTATTCAACATAGTACTGGAAGTCCTAGCCTCAACAGTGAGACAAGGAAAAACAAAAAAAAAGAAGAAAGCACCAGTATTGGTAAGGAAGAAGTAAAGCTTTTTTACTATTGCACAAGACATGATACTATATATAAAAATCCCTGAAGACTCTACTAAAACTAGTAGAACTGATAAGTAAATTCAGTAAAATCAGGATACAAAATTAATACCCAGAAATCTGTTGCATTTCTACACACTAGTAATGAGGTAACATAAAGAGAATTTAAGAAAACAATCCCACTTACGATCATACCAAAAAGAATGAAATACCTAGGAATAAACTTAACCAAGGAGGTAAAAGGGCTATACTCTGAAAACTATAAAATGTTGATAAAAAAATTGAAGATGACACAGACCAGTGGAAAGATAGTCCATATTCATGAACTGGATGAACCAATATTGTTAAAATGTCCCTATAACCTAAAACAATCTACAGATTTAATGCAATTTCTAGAAATATACCATCAATACTTTTCACATAACTAGAACAAATAATCCTAAAATTTGTATGGGATCACAGAAGACCCTAAATAGCCAAAGCAACCTTGAAGAAAAAACTAGAACATCACAATCCTAGATTTCAAGATATACTACAAAGCTGTAGTAATCAAAACAGTATGGTAGTGGCACAAAAATAGACACATAGATCAATGGAAGAGAATAGAGAGTGCAGAAATAAACCCACAATTATATGGTCAATTAATCCATGACAAAAGAGGCAAGAATACGCAATAGGAAAAAGACAGTCTCTTCAACAAATGGTCTTGGGAAAACTAGACAGCTACATGTAAAAGAATGAAACTGGACCACTTTCTTACACTACACACAAAAATAAACTCAAAGTCAGGACGCCTGGGTGGCTCAGTGGGTTAAAGCCTCTGCCTTCGGCTCCAGTCATGATCCCAGGGTCCTGGGATTGAGCCCCACATCGGGCTCTCTGCTCAGCAGGGAAGCTGCTTCCTCCTCTCTCTGTCTGCCTGCCTCTCTGCCTACTTGTGATCTCTGTCTGTCAAATAAATAAATAAAACCTTAAAAAAAAATAAACTCAAGGTAAATTAAAGACCTAAATGTGAGACATAAAACCATAAAACTACTTCAAGAAAACATAGACTGTAATCTTATTTTTTCTCGATATGTCTCCTTTGACAAGGGAAATGAAAGCAAAAATAAACTGTTGGGACTATACCAAAATAAAGTTCCTAGTTTTCATAGTGAAGGAAACGGTCAACAAAACAAAAAGATGACTCATAGAATGGAAGAAGATACTTGCATAGATGTATCTGATAAGTTGTTAATGTCAAAATAAAGAACTTACACAACTTAACACCAAAAGGGGTGCCTGGCTGGCTCAGTACATTAAAGGTCTGCCTTCGGCTCGAGTCATGATCCCAGGGTCCTGGGATAGAGCCCTGCAGTGTGCTCAGTGGAGAGCCTGCCTCTGCCTGTTGCTTCCCCTGTTTGTGCTCTCTCTGACAAATAAATAAATAAATAATAAAAGAATTTTAAAAATTAAAAAAAAGAAAAAAGATTATTCTAGAAGGAAGGTCTGAAAAGCAAGAAGGAGTGGTGAACAAAAAAATCAATAAACTTATAAGCCTAAACAAACATTATTTGTACAAAAGTGAGAGTTTAAACAAAGAGCAGAATTAAAATACTTGACAACTAATACAAGGAGTGATTTAAATCAAAGTGTTTTAAAATTTTTGTATCATCTGAGAGATTAATCTGTTAACCATGGACTGTACCATGCTAAGTATTCATGGTAAAATTTCAAGGATAACCCCTAAAACAATAGAAATAAATATTTGGGGGTGCCTGAGTGGCTCTGTCGGCTAAGATCCTGACTTTTGATTTCCGCTCAGGTCCTGATTTCAGGGTCATGAGATGGAGCCCTGTATTGGGCTCTGAGCTAGGCATGAGCCTCCTTAAGATTCTCTCTCTCCCTGTAACCCTCTCCACCCGCTCTCTCTCCCCCTTTCTAAAATAAACAAATAAACAGTTGAAGTTTTCAAAAGAATGTATAACTATCTGGAAGAGTGCATAACTTCCAGTCCGATTTTAAAATAAAATTGTTTTTAAAAATTTTTTTAATTAACATATAATGTATTATTAGCCTCAGGGGTACAGGTCTGTGAATTGCCAGGTTTATACAATTCACAGCACTATCACCATAGAAAGTAAAATTGTTTACATTAGTTTTAAATGTATGGATGAGTTTCAGTATGGAATCAAAATAGTACAGTATTTGAGATACACCATCATCTATTTTTAAAAATGCATAAATAACATTGTCATTACTAGCCAGAAATTTTACATTGTTCTAGTTTTCAATTTAAGCTAGATTGTTTCATTCTTGTTTCAAAACCTACAATAATATACCTCCTGGTGGAAGGTTTTTTAACTGATCACTCTATCACAGTTATTGCACAAAATTATGGATATACAATTGGTTCTTGAACAACACAGAAGTTAGGAATGCCAAATCCTGTACAGTCAAAAATCCACATACAACTTTTGCCTCTCCCCAAACTTAGCTACTAACAGCCTACTGTTAACTGGAAGCCTCGCCAATAACATAAATAGCCATTTCCACATATTTTATATGTTATATGTATTATATACTGTATTCTTACAATAGAGTAAGCTAGGGAAAATAAAATGTTATTAAGAAAATCATAAGGAAGAGAAAATACATTTATATTACTGTAGTATATTTATTGAAAAAAATCTGTGTGTAAATGGACTCACACAGTTTCAAATTTGTGTTGTTCATTTGTATTATATTTATTTTGATGATCTAATTGTCTCAAATTTGCCCACTGCAAGCACCTTCAGGATGATTTCTTGATTCTTTTGAAATGTCTCATTCATTCTGTGAGCGTTTTCTGGCACAAGATGTTCTCGGTTCATCTTGGGTTTTCCTTGTTCCAGCCCTGAAATTAACTATTTTATGAAGGAGCCTTGGTTCTTTTCAGTGAGAAATGGTATTTAGATATATTTTTACAGCAGTGTGTCTAAATCCACCTGTTTCAATGGTATTCTATTGTACTGATTAAATACCATTATCTATTCATCCTTGGCTTCTATAAAAATTTGTGATCTGAACAGATTAACACTAATCTTTTGTGTGGATTTTTTATAGGAGAATATACACAGATATCCTACTGTGTATAAAGGAAAGAACACAAACATCTATATATGTAGAAATTAGCATAGATGACTTCTTGTTCTAGAGTTTATTTCTGTGAAAGAAATGAATCTCATTTATTTCACACAGGACAAATGAGATCAGAAATCTAATTAGTTTCCCAAATCTCACTTTCACCCCTCAAATCAATTCATCAGAGATGTCATCCATCAGAGTCCACTGCTTGGATCTGACAGGAAAAGTCAAATGTCTGGTGGGCTTGTCAGGCCACTCCCAAAACTATAGCACAAAAAGAAATCTGTATATAGAATGCAATTTGAAAACTTTGGCCTAAGGTGCCTCTTCCCACACAAGCACAATTGCACCAAGTGTTAAAAACACGTGATTCAGACAGGGTGCCTCTTTTAGTTTATTTACCACATCTTACTAAGAAATTATTTTAAATTTCCTTGAATTCTCTTTGCATTTGCTAGTGGAAAAATAACTTGATGATTTCTATTCTTGGTTTAAAAACTGTTCTTTTCCTATTTTTCTTTCCTTCATGGTGCTTCTCACTTCCTTTTGTCCTTCTCCTTTGCCGGTCATGGTTCTGTTAGTTCAGAAACTCTCTGAATATGGTCAGAATCATCACTGGTGGAAAAATGTGACTGCCAGGAAGTCCACCTTCACTTTTAAAACTAAATAGCTTGACAGCCTTTTAATTTACACTCTTTGCAGAGATGGCCTGGAACTTTTAAGCTTTGTTCCTCATTTCTGACATTTAAATCTGTCGAACAGTGTGGAAGGTGAATCCAGGAACTTCATATTGGTAAAAAGATATATTAATTTCTTTACAATATATATCTTTTGAAGTTTTTCTTTTGGGAACTGTGACCACAACCTCCGAGAAATGAATTTTTTTTGAGAACTAGAAAAACGTGTGTCTAGTCCACCAGAAAAATGGCCTACTTCTGGACAATTGGACAGTTAGAGAAAGCCTCGCATGTATGTCATCTATAAATGTGACTTTCAAATTCTAATATTTATGAACACGTCTCTCACACTTTATGATAAATGATGGTATAGGAACTAATTAAAAATGAGAAGATTTTTAAATAACTTTCCACTTCTGTGCTTCTTTGGACTCTGACTCGGGAATCATCTTTCTCTCATAAGGTGTTTGATAAACTTCAATGTGTATGCTGTAGTTGATATCCACTGTTAGCCTGGTCCTTTTAAATTGTCTAGGGACGTGTCTAAAAGAATGTTCAAAATACACTCTGTGACACATAAACAGTTTAATTTAAAGGTCAAAGGAAATTTAAGAGATCTAAATACACAATAGAAAGTATAATCAAATAGGAGATCAGGATTCATTTCCTCTTATTTTTCATTCTCATTTATTTTGAAATATAAACTAGCTCCTTAGGTTAACGGGCATTTACAAGCTAATATATATTTCATGTTAGCAGTTATACAAAATTATTATCATGCAGTAAGATCCTTTTTAATTTTTTTTACAAAGGAAGCTTTTGTCTTTATCTGTTTAGGCTGTCATAACAAAGCCCCACAGGCTTGGCTTGTAAACAACAGAAATTTATTTCTCATGGTTCTGGAAGCTGGGAAGTCCAAGATGGAGGAATCGGCAGAGTCCATGTATGGTGAAGGCCCCCTTCCTCGTTCATAGATGCTATCTTCTCACTGTGTCTTCAGATGATGGAAAGGGTGAGAGAGTTCTTTGGCATCTCATTTACATATAGAGAGCTTCATATATATTGGCACAAGTCCTATTCTTGTGGGCTTGACTTCTATGATCTACAGCTTCCAAATTACCACCTCACTGGGGATTGGGTTTTAATGTGAATTTTGGGGAAACACAAACATTCAGTCTGCAGCACTTCTTATTTACAAATCAAATTCTTTTTGATAAACAATATTTTGTACAGCCACCTATTCATAGAAGGCTGAATAATAACAATTATATTTCAGAATAGACAGCTACCATTTACTGAGCATCTACTATATACTTGGCTTTCATATAACTCTCATTTAATTATCATGGCAACTCTACAAAGTAAAAATACTATGTCTTTTTTATGGGTGAGAAACGGAGGCTTACTGAACCTTAGGTAACTTTCTTATGATCCCGCAGATTAAAAATAAGAGGTAATGAAAAAGCCCAAGTCTCACTAATTAAAAAAGTAATAAAAACTGGGGTGCCTGGGTGGCTCAGTCAGTCGAGCATCTGACTCTTGATTTCAGCTCAGGTCATGATCTCCGTGTTGTGGGATCAAGCCCTGTGTTCAGCTCCCCACTTGGTAGGGAGTCCACTTGAGATTCTCCCTCTGCTTCTTCCCCAACTTGTGCACACACTCTCTCACTCCAAAATAGATAAATAAAATCTTTTTAAAAATTTCATAAAAACCTTTTTCATTATATCACACAGTCTCCGAATAAGTTACAATGCAGTTTAACATATGCTTATCTCTTGATTTGCTCTCACTGTCCATATATTGAAACATGAACCCTGATTCCTAGGTTCATGATTTCACTTTTGTGTATACTTAGTAAAAATCGTGTAGAATTATGTGGAATTATTTTCACTGGTCATAATAGGTCTGAACAAATGTATATTGATTGAGTGCACAATTGATTTAAAAGCAATATCACTTTTGTCTTTTTAAAGGACAATAACACCCTAATAAACACTTACCTGTGGAGTGTTGTGTGTTGCTGGAGACTTTGGACAGCCCTGGTTCCCAGATCTCTATGGCAGAATATAAAAAAATAAGACTTTCCTTCCCAAAACAACAACTCCGCCCTGCAGAGTAACTTTCAGGCCACCTGGCATTTTACAAATTCAGTATTATTCAGCCAGTCATTTCTTGAGGTGTATAGGGGTCTGAATGCAGATCACTTTGTATAAACCTTAGTGTATGTTTTTTTTAACCTGAAAAGTGAACTCAATGACAGTTGCTACAAGTGTCTCCACTTCCTTTTCTAAGGAAGCTCACCAGAGTCAGGAATTAAGAAACTGCCATGCTGTTCCTTTGGTCACTATCATGAGAACTTGAAGATAAATAAGATTTATACTATGCAAAGATTCAAAGCAGCAGCTGGATACTCCATGTTCTAATATAATTTCTATCTATGAAATACTGTAACAATGCCAATCTAACTACTTTTGAAGTGGAAACATCCCATTACACCAATAAAATGCCAATCTAACTACTTTTGAAGTAGAAACATCCCACTACACCAACTGTATTGAGAAACCAAATAATACATTCTTTACTCCCCATTGGAATTTCCCTCATGATGTTTTTCACAAGGTTTTCTCATTTTCTCCTGAATAAATATGCTTATTAAACAGAGTGGAATTCTTTAGCATTGTGAGATTTGTGCTTCAAAGGGAGAGAAGTAAATTATTAAAACAAGACCTCTTTTATCTTCATAAATTGGAACCAAAAAGAACCCAAAACTCTGCTTATCTCAAGTGCCATCAGAGGGTCTTTTCCTTCCTGAAAGACTACAAGTGCTCAAGGAGGCAGCTTGCTCTCCTGATACCTTAGAGCCCAGAAAATTGCTCTCTCCCTCTCAGTTTGTATTTCTGTACTCTTGCACCCGGTGCTACCAAAGGCTGGCAGGAAACAAGTTTGAAGCAGGACTAATGTTTTCCATTTCAAGTGGTGGCCGAGGATCCTAGAGGTAACAGGAGCCCTCAAGAGCCCTTTTCATCTTGTAACAAGGCTCTGCAGCTCATCCTGCTGGAATCTGGGTTGCCTTTGGAAACTCTGCTTGTTACCTAGAGATGTGAGAAGCCTTGATTGACCTGTCCTGCTTCTACAGCTAATAGAACTGTCAGCTCTCCTGTCACTCAGCCATCACCAGTCCTTGAATACAATAAAGATCTTGAAGGTAATATGGAAAGTGGAACATCCCAAGGGCACAACCTTCTCAAAAATGAGGCTGTGTGTTGAACTAAATACTTTACCTCAAATGTCTGAATTCATGGCAGAGGGGAGTGAACATGATACAGCCTTGTTTTTTTCCATCAGTATAATTTTCTTTTCCATTTCAGCCTGTTTATATCACTTCAATCTATGAATGTCCCAAGAGTAGCAATGTAAAGTCGGACCTGGCAAGGTCAGAGAAGGTCACTCAGAGAAGGCAATGTTGTGTGTGTGTGTGTGTGTTGGAGGATATATGTGAATAACAACAGTCAGTTGTAGGGAATGTTTAGCCTGTCTAAGAGAAAACTGAAAATCCAGGTTTCAATCAATAGCTATTAAATTCTATTCAATTTACTGAACCAGTCAACATATATTGAGCTCCTTATCTTGACTGGCATTGTTCCCTCTGCTCAGGTTAGACACAGAAGATGCCCTGACAGAGCCTGTTAATGCTCATAAAATACCCATGCTCTCCTTTACATTTCCCAGACCTTCTTGCTATTGTTTTTAGACCATGTGACTAAGTTTTGACCAATGAGATCAGAGCAGAGAGGATGTAAACTTTCAGACCTGACCCCTGAAAACACACCATGTGACTGTCCAGGTCTCTTCTCTTGCCACATGACTTTGGAGGCCACAGGTTCCAGATGGCATTACTACAAGGTAGAAAATATCTGGATTCCTTGGTTTCTGCTTAGAAAAGAATGCCTGAGAGAGCTCCTCAACTCAGTTAGATTTTGAATAAGTGAAAATAAACTTTTGCTTTATTAACCTGTTGGAAATTTAGGGTTTGTTTCTTATCACAGCATAGATTATCCCACTGGTTTTTATTTTTATTTTATTTTATTTTTTCAGAGTGTTGGAACAGTTTGGTTATTTATTTATTGATTGATTGATTGTGCTTTTTAAAGTGTGGTATACAGACGGGCTGCATGAGCAGACCTGGGAACGTATTATAAATGCACATTCTTGGGCTTACCTGAGATTTTCTAAATTAGGAACTTTGAGGATAGGACACAGATGTCTGTTTTAAAAACCTTCCAGGTGCTTCTGGTGTATACTAAAGCTTGAGAAGCATAACTCTAAACTATCTTGTCAATATAGACCTAATTCTTGATATCAAGTTTCTTACTGTCTAGAGATCCTAGACAGATGCTCTTATTGTCAGTTTTCCCAACACACTCTTGCTTTAACTGAAGTCAGGCTCTTCTCTGAGGACAGGGCATCCCTTGTAGCTATTCAAAGTGGTGCCAATTATTCTTTTAACACTCACATCTCATACCTTGTGGAGTTGGAATCAGTATTCAACTTAGTACTCTCTTACTATCTTTCAAAGCCTTTTTCTTTGAAACCCACATCACTCCACCTTTCTTTCTCTTTCTTCATGTCATCTGGAAGCCCCTGTGTCTCTTTCATTTGTTGATAATTTTGGCATTTGGATCAAAGTCTTCACCTCCACCATGAATATGTATCATTTCTATGCACATTTATACTTGTTGAAGTTTCTCCAAATTCTTGAACCTTAGATATCCATGTAAATATAACATATACAAATAAATCAAACAAATTCTT
This sequence comes from Taxidea taxus jeffersonii, assembly GCA_003697995.1. Classification (NCBI taxonomy): domain Eukaryota; kingdom Metazoa; phylum Chordata; class Mammalia; order Carnivora; family Mustelidae; genus Taxidea; species Taxidea taxus. Next base: position 18,959 of record ML093559.1, read on the forward strand.
GAAACTTAGGTATCCATGTAAATTTCTATCCCATTTCTTGTTTCCCCATTCACAGCTCAATTTCTTGAAGAGTCGTCTACAATCATTGTTTCATTCTTCACTCCTTTGAAAACCATTGCAGTCTGATTTATGCCCTCAACAATCCACCAAAATACCTTTTGTGCCTTTTGTGAAGGTCACCCATATCCTCTGTGTTGCCGAATTCTGTGGATAATCTTGGACCTCAGTTACTGACCTGACTCTGATGACCACACCCTCCTTTTAAGATAACTTATTTTCTCAGCTCTCCTAGTATTCTCTTATATTCTTCTATTTCCATTTTATATTTTCTGGCCATTTCTTCTGTGTTTTTTATTCATACTCATCTCCCTAAACCCCATACTCATCTCCATACCCCTCTTTTTGTCATGCTGTTATTCCTGCCCTAAGGAATCTCAGCTAGAACTATACTTCAATTCCTGTGGATGCCCAGATGACTGACTGACAATTTATATCTTAAATACAGGCCTAAATATGCAATTGCCCACTGATTTTTCTTGGGTATTTCAAACACACCTTAAACTCAACATGTCCAACTCAGACTTTAGAATCTTGCCATATACTCTCCAAGTGTTCTTTCGGGATTTCTTATCTCATGATACGCTCATCAATCCTTTTGTATGAGGCATAACTCATGAGTTATCCTGGATTTGGACTTTCCTTCACTTTCTATATTGAATAACCCTCAAAATGTTTCTGTTCTCACCGTTTCTCCTACCATCACTCTAATCTAATTCACTATCCATACTTGTCTGGACAACTATCATATTGCCTCTCAAATGGCCTATCCATATCTATTCTGTAGAATGTCAACCCATTCTTCCTTCTTAAAATCTTCCAGTAGCTTCACATTACTCTTAGAATAAAGAATAAAATCCTTATGATGCTATGGTAACTTTCATAGGCTAGTCCTTCTTACAACTAACCTCACACTCTTTCTCCTGATATCTTCCCCATAACCATGGGGTCTTCTTTCAGGTTCCCAATCCTTCCTTCCTGCTTCCTACTACATGACCTTTGCACAAGCAAATCCATCTTTGAAAGCTCTCTTTTGGGCCTCATCCTCTTCATGCAGTTAACACTGTATCATGCTTATAATCTCAGATCAATGGTCCCTTCTTCAGGGAAGTCTTCCCAGAATTTAAAATCTTCATTTGTTATGTGCTGTCATAGATTAACAATTTTTTCCATAGAGCCCCCTTCTTTTTTTTTTTTTCCTGGTATATTCATAGCATTGGTCATTTTTGTTAAATATCTTTCTTGCCCACTGAATATGTTCTATGAAAGCAAAAGCCCCTTTTATTTGCCTACAGTGTATTCCCAGTGCATAAGAAAAGCTCCTGACATGAAGGTACTCAATTAATATTTGTTGAATGAATGAATGAAAATAAATCTTCTTATAATTCATGTTTTCTTCTCTACTATTTCTTTAACACAGTCATAGCTAAATTCCTTGCTTTAACTCCTGGATAGAAGCCTTATCATCAAGGTAAGACCGTACAAATGTTAGGATAAATAATTTTATATTTAGAGGGAGATTCTTATTTAGATCCCACAAAGAAAAAGAACGTCAAGAAAGGAAAATTAAAATTAGGTCAATTTTCTAAGTAACTTATATTTTACCTTCAAAAAGAAATGTGTGTGTACTTGGTTAGGGAGATGGAAGAGAAGATGATAGATAAAGAGAGTCTAAGAAACACACTGAGAAGATTCCAAGGTGTCAAGAGCTAAGAAGTCACAGCCACAGCCTATTTTAATTCAAATTAGAGAAGGTGATAACAGTTTATTAATGCTACAGAAACCATAGAATGATAATAACAATTTTTTTGCCTATATATTTCCATAATTGCTGAAGCTAAACCTGGCCCATCATAAAAGGAGAGTTTTATGCTTGATAAGAGAGGATTATATTTGCTTATTAGCCAATAGTGTTTCTATCATTTGCCTGCCTTCCATATCTGGTTTATTTTATGATCATGACAGAAAAAGCCAATTCTATTGAAGATCATTGCTCTTCAGAAATCATGGAGGCTGGAAGGTACTGGATGACATATTATAAGTACTGAAAGAAAAAAATTTGTCAACCAAAAATTCTATACTGGCAAAATTACCCTTCAGCAATGAAGGAGAAATTAAGAAATTCTGAGATAAATATAAGCTAAAGGATTTCCAGTAGATCTGTTCTACAAGAGTGCTAAAGGAAGTTAATCAATTTTTTTCTTTTATGATTCATGCTTTTTTCTGTCCTACATAAAAAAATCTTCACCTACTAAAAGCTCATAAAATTTTACTCTTATGTTTTTCTTCTGGAAGTTTTTTAGTTCTATCTTTAATGTTTAGCTCTATAATCCATTTCCAATTAATTTTTATATATACTAAGAGGAAAAGTTTGAGATTTTTTTCCATATTGATAGTGTTTTAGCACTACTTATTGAGATGACTGTACTTTCTCTGCTGAATTACCTTTGCACCTACAAGTCAATTGACCATATACATGTGGGTCTATTTCTAGTCTTTTTAGTCAGTTCCATTGATCTCTGTGCTTTTCTTATATCAATATCACAACATCTTAGTAACTAGCTTTAGAGTAAGACTTGAAATCTGTTATTGTAAGTCCTCCAACATTTTCTTCTTTTTCAGAATTGTTCATCTGTTCTAGATCCTTTGCCTTTCCATATAAATCTAAAAACTGACCTGTCAGTTTCTATGTAAAGAACTGGTTGTATTTTTATTAGAATTGCATTGAATCTAGCAATCAGTTTAGGCAAAATTCATACACTATTGAGTCTTTCAGCCCATGAACTTGGGGCTTCTTCAGTTTTGCTCAGAAATGTTTTGTAGTTTTTAGTATATGAGTCTTGATCATATCTTGTTAAATTTATCTCTAAGTATTTCATGATTTTTGGTGCTACTATAATTATATTCTTAAAATTCCAAGATCAACTGTTCATTGTAAGTTATAGAAATAGTTTTTAAAACTTTTTTTTAATTTTTAATTTTTTAAGATTTTATTTATTTATTAGTTAGAGAGAGAGAGAGAGTGAGCACAGGCAGACAGAGAGGCAGGCAGAGGCAGAGGGAGAAGCAGGCTCCCTGCCGAGCAAGGAGCCCGATGTGGGACTCGATCCCAGGACACTGGGACCATGAACTGAGCCAAAGGCAGCCGCTTAACCAACTGAGCCACCCAGGCTCAGTTAACCTGGTTGGTTAACCTGTGAACTTGCTGAACTTACTGGTTAGCTCCAATAACTTTTTAATAGATTCCTTAGGACTTTCTCTATGGATAATCATGTCATCTGTGAATAAAGACAATTGAATTTCTTTCTTTCCAATTTACATATGCCTTTTTCTTTTTTATTTTTTTTCCCAACTTACAGCACTGGCTAGGACTTCCAGTAAGTGACTACTGGACTCTATTTGGGTTCCCTTCTTTATACTACACCCTGAAAACCCTTGAGTCAGTAAGCTGGGGTGATTGTAGGGCATTCTTCATTTGTCTGCAATCATAGTTCTACACTGCTTGATATCCACTGGATAAAAATAGTCATTTGCCATGTTTTGTCTGGCTTTCTAATTATTTATGGTAGGATGGCAATTCTTTTAACAGTTAATATTTCAAAGTCAGTGTGAAAGTTCCATCTAAGGAACATTTTAAACAACCACTTCTATACACTCCAAGATTTATACTTATACTAGATGACTAAAAAATTATGTACCATAGAATTTCTTTCATAGAATGGTGATTTAACATTATATTCTCAACATATTTTTGGAGACTGATCTTAGTAGTAGTCACACAAGGAATACTTGTACTTTTTTTTTTTTTTTTTTAACAAATCTGTGCATGGAAGAAATTGTGTTCAATGACCCATCTCTAACCATGGACACAATGATATTTCCTTAGAACTTAAGTGCCAAGAAACTTGATAACTCTCACATTACTGCTCTGTTTCCTTTTATCAGAGAGAGAAAAATATATGATGTATGTTTCCTTTTTAATCTGAGGGCTGTCTAGGAAATTGTATTTTAATTGGGACCTTTGGTATAATGATCTTCCTTCCTTGTTTAAATATCTTATACCATTGTTTTAATACCTGAACTACATTTATTTCTTTATTGGGAGCCACCTCCAACCCTCTTCATAAATTATTTAAAATTAATTTTTAAAGAAAAGCTAGAGCTGCATAGCAGAGAATTTATGAGCATGGACCTTGAAATTAGACAGATTTGCATTTGTTTCCTATCTCTTCTACTTTTTGTCTGTATGACCTACTGCAAGTTTTTTAATGTCACAGATTTGCAGTTATGGGGATATGCTTAGTGTCTGAAACACATCATACCATAAATGGTAGTGGGTTTTTAGTAATTGTTAGAGAAGTTCAGCAATTCTAATTCTATCTAAATTCAAATCTCTGTTCAAATAGATTGTTCAATACAAATCACAAAACACCATGTTACAAGTCTTCTGTCATCAGTGTTTTGGGGAGGTCTATTTATGATAGGAAATGTAATTCCCGAAGCCTTCTGGGTGGATCCTTGAGATATGTAATTCCTCCCAGCCTTTGAAATGCTACCAGGACAAGTAAGACACATTCTTAAGGGCTTTTTATTGTAGATCCTCCTTGGTCAGTTAATTAACAGAGTTGGAGATTTTTAAAATTCAGCAGTTTTCCTAGGTTTCAGTTTGGTACTATGTCAATGATGCATGAAGAAACCATTAAAACTAATCTTTCACCATAAATAGGTAATGTGGATGCTTAAAATGAAGAATTTAATTAGATCAACTACTTCATGTTAATTATAAAGGGGGTATTCATTTCATGTTGTTTAAATTGTTTCAAGCTTGAGAAAATGTCATTCCTGGATCTTCAGGTCAATTATTTATATAATATCTAACCCAAGTTGATCTTTTGGATGATGGTTGTTTGGAAAAGCTAGCTGAAATATATTGTTCTAACGGACCATTGGTATGTAGGATACTAGATGAAGCCTACACTTTTGTTCTTTAAAGAGATTTCTTCTCTTTTATCCTCTGAGATAAAAATTTAAGAAAGAATTAGAATAGAAATAATAGACGTGCCAAATTAAGAAGAATTAATAGGCACAGTTGAAACATGATAATTCTAGTCATTCTGGTGATGTGTACCTAAATTTCCCAGGGCCAAACTTAATCCATCTGGGCACTTGGCTGTGTTAGCAAGACACTGTGCTGATTTTCATGCCATGAACTGGCTTCTTCATTGATTTAGTAAAATAACTGTTTTTCTGGCACTATATACACATTATTATTCTTTTAGTTATGAAAGAAGCAACTCAAAATGTTAAGATCCATGGAAACATAACTTGCCAAGCATGCTGTAATAATAATGGCATATCTTCATTTACTTGCCTATAAACTCATATATAAACTTTAAACAGGAAAGAGCTCAGTAAGTAAGGATGAAAATAATGTTCTCATATAAGCTCCTGAGATACCCAAGCCAAAAAAAAAAAAAAAAAGGGGGGGGAAATAAAATAGTTGCTTACTCACTATAATCATCCCAGTTCTGTCACACTGTGCAAAATGGGACACAGGACATTCATAAGACAGGAATGCCTAGGGGATCTGCTTAATAAAAATATGAAGTAAAAACCATGAAGGCCCTCATAGAATGTTCTGAGGAAGCCATCTTTTTTTTTTTTAATATTTTTAGTTATTCATTTGAGAGAGAGAGAGAAAGAGAGAGAGACAGAGCCAGAGAGAGGGAGCACAAGCAGGGAGAGCAGCAGAGGGAGAGGGAGAAGCAACCTCCCTGTTCAGTGTGGGGCTCAATCCTAGGACCCTGGATTCATAACCTGAGCCAAAGGTAGACGCTTACCTGGCTAAGCCACCCAGATGCCCCAAGGGAACCATCCTTTTAAAGATACCCATGGAGGCTACTGGGAGAAGAGTTTCAATGATCAGATGTTCTAAGGATCACTTTGGTAACCACCAACTGTTCTTTTGTTAACAGAAATGTCTCTTCATCATTGCTAGATGGTGTGTCTTCTTTTACACAGATCAGCAAAGTTCCATTAAATTCAACACATATTTATTGGGCACCCATCATGTAGATATTTAGTATTATGTCAGGGACTGAGAAGCTAGAATTTAGCCTTTTGAGGCACATATCAGGTATGTAGGTAAATCTGATATGATAAATGACCAAATAGTTAAGAGCAAAAGCTCATGAATAATTTTCTAAATCAATGATGTACATATTACACGTGCTCTAAGATTTGAGAGGTGTGAGAATAGTAGGTGATGTAGAATGTTGGCGAATGTTTCATTATGGCATGAAATTTGAACTGTGTCTTGAAGAACAGATAGAATTTTGAGTGGAAGGAAAGGAACGGAAAAGATATCTCTATATCATCTATCTATCTATCATCTATTATCTATCTATCTATCTTTCTATCATATATCTACCATCTACATTTTGGTAGAGAATAGCTTGAATAAAGTCACTATGATTAGCTGGAGTAAATCTGAATTTTCAAGACATGAGAATAATTACCTGGTGTAATGAAGTATTTGCCTTTAAGAAAAGTGGGAGAAAAATTTTTAAAGTTCCAATAAAGATTGTATCAGTAATAACTTTCTTCTTCTAATATACAATCTTCCTCCCTTCTCCCACCACGTTTAATTCATCTGTCCCCAAATCCAGTTCAAATCCATTTATATTTTCTTTAAGCCTACACTTCATATTGTGCTGTGTAGACCCAGACCTAAATTAACACATCTACATAATATAAGCTGTGATCCAAGCCCTGTATACAATGGTCAAAGATGATGCCCTAATGAATGCAAAGTTGATCGCTTTTAGCTACTTCTTTTTTTTAAAATATTTTATTTTTATTTATTTATTTGAGAGAGAGACAGAGAGAGCATGAGCAAGGAGAAGGTCAGAGGGAGAAGCAGACTCCCCGTGAAGCCGGGAGCCCGATGCGGGACTAGATCGTGGGACTCCAGGATCATGACCTGAGCTGAAGGCAGTTGCTTAACCAACTGAGCCACCCAGGCGCCCCAACTTTTAGCTACTTCTTATGTATTATTATTTATATTTTTAGGAAAAAAATATCTGTATGATTATATCATCTGGATACCTGATTCCAAGGAAATATGAAGGTCTTATCTAAGCACTAAACCTCATACACAGTGGTTTTACACATAAAGGATAATCAATACATATTTTCTAAATAAATGAATAGATTAATAAATACATTTAGGTTCTTCACAAGCTTTAATCCTTCAAGAATGATTGCCATGTGCTGCTGTTGTGATTCTGAGATTTTCATGGTGAGGGGATTTTTAATTTGTTCAATAAATGAGGCAAATTATACCTTGGAAACGTCTTGAACAACTTACAGCTATAAATGGAAGTAGATTTTATTTTTTTACAGTAGATTTGATCAAAATTATGAGTGAAACAATAAAATTATAGAGAGGTAATATTTTACTAGCCAAAAATTAAATCTACATCTGGTGTTTATTAAACTATCTCAACTCACCTCTGAATGTGAATGGAGATCGCTTTCTATGACCCTGAATTCTCTTCTGCCCAGTTCTTATTAAAACCTAAGTTCATAATGTGGCTTTTCATGTTTTTTTGACCATCAGAAAACTCTGAATCAAATTTTCCACTAATAATTGTTCATGCTGCACTTTTTTCTTTGATCAGATTTTTATTTATTTATTTTTATTTATTTTAAAGATTTATTTATTTGAGAGAAAGAGAGAGGGAGAGCAAGAGCACATGAGTTTGGAGAAGGGCAGAGAGAGAGGGGAGAAATCTTCAAGCAGACTCCCTGCTGACCGTGGAGCCCAATGCAGGCCTTGAACCCAGGACACTGAGATCATGACCTAAGCCGAAGCCAAGAGTTGGACACTCAACCAACTGAGCCACCCAGACACCCCTTTGGTCAGATTTTTAAAATGCATTTATCATATTGTATGTGTTTTGTAAAATGCCTCAAATCCTCTTTTAAAAATGATAAAGTATAAAGAAATATACACTTCCAAAACACATACTCTGTTCTAGGCACTGTGTTAGGTACTACAGATAGATGTCAAAACTTGATTAGTAAATTATAAGAAAAAACACTGAAGCTTAATGAAAATTGGTAAAATTTCTCTACTCCCTAAATATATGTCAATTTGAAGGATAATATGGGAGATAGATGCAATTATAAACTCTAGATGTAAGAAAGGACTAAAGAGGTATTTAACACTTTTTCCAAATGTGTTCCATGGAATACTATTGCAGAAGACAGTTTTAGTTTCAAGAAATAAATACTTCCTGTTGTCAAGTAATGACAACACAAAATCAGTGGTGGGTACAATTGCTGGTGCCTTAGCACAAATCAGAGGAGTGTCTCCAAAGTGTACTAGTCATTCTTCATTGTCACACAGTTTCAGTTAAAAAATAAATGAACAAATTAAAAAACAAACCCCATGATATCTCATTGTAGTTTTGATTTGCACTTCCTTTATGAGGAGTGATGTTGAGAATCTTTTCATGTGTCCGTTGGCCACCTGAATATCTTCTTTGAAAAATGTCTGTTTAGGTCTTCTGCCCATTTTCTAATAGGATTGTTTGTCTTTTTGGCATTGAGTTGTAGAAGTTCTTTATATATTTTGGATATTAAGCCCTTTTTGAATGTATCATTTGCAAATATCTTCTCCTATTCAATTAGATGCCTTTTTGTTTTGTTGATGGTTTCCTGGGCTATGAAAAAGCTTCTTAGTTTGATGTAGTCCCAATAGTTAATTGTTGCTCTTATTTCCCTTACCAAATAAGACATATTTAGAAAAATGTTGCTACAGCTGATGTCAGAGAAATTGCCCTTGTTCTTTTCTAGGATTTTTATGGTTTCGGCCTTACATTCATGTCCTTCATCCATTTTGAGTTTATTTTTGTGTATGATGTTAGACAGTGGCCCATTTTCATTCTTTTACGTGTAGTTGCCCAGTTTCCTAGCACCATTTGTTGAAGAGACTGTCTTTTCCCCATTGAATGTTTTTGCCTCCTTTGTCATAGATTAGTTGACTATACAATCATGGGTTTATTTCTGGGCTCTCTAGTCTATGCTATTGATATATGTGTCTATTTGTATGCAAGTAATCCTTGAAATCAGGGATTGTGATATCTCCAGCTTTGTTCTTCTTTTCAGGATTGCTGTAGCTACTTAGGGTCTTCTGTGGTTCCATACAAATTTTAGGATTATTTTTTTCTAGTTATGTGAAAAATAAAATTGTTTTATATGGGCATTTTGATAATATTAGTTCTTCTAATCCATGAGCTTGGAATATCTTTCCATTTGTTTCTGTCATCTTCAAATTTTTTCATCCATGTTTTATAGTTTTTGGAGTACAGCTCTTTCACCTTTATGGTTCAGTTTATTCCTAGATATTTTATTCTTTTTGGCACAATTGTAAATGGTACTGTTTTTAAAATTTCTCTTTCTGCTACTTCATTATTAGTGTGTAGAAATGCTACTGATTTCTAGGTATTAATTTTGTATCTTGATATTTTAGTGAACTAATTATTTCTAGTGGAGTCTTTAGGATTTTCTGTATATATCAATGCATCTGCATATAGGAACAGTTTAACTTCTTCTTTACCAATATGGATGCCTCTTTTTTCTTTTTCTTATCTGATTGCTGTGGCTAGGAATTTCAGTGTCATGTATTATACTAAGTGAAATAAAGCAGGCTGAGAAGGACAAACCATATGATTCCACTTTTTATTCCAATCTAAAAAAATAATTAAATAAACAAAAAGCAGAATCAGACCTTTATATAAATACAGAGAACAAACTTATGGTTGCCATAGGGGAGGGTAGCTGGGGATTGGGCAAAATGGGTCAAGGGGAGAGGAAGATACAAACTTCCAGTTATAAAGTGAGTAAGTCATGGGAATTAAAAGCACGGTATAAGGAATACAGTCAATTGTATTGTAATAGTGATGTAATGAGACAGATGGTAGCTAAACTTGTGAACATAGCATAATGTATAAACTTTTCAAATCACTAAGTTGTACAGCTGAAACTAATATAATATTTTGTGTCAACTATACTCAAATAAAATTAAAAGGAAACCCCCATAAAAACAAACAAAAGTTAGTTTTACTTGATAATGTCCTCAGTGGATCAGTAAAAAATAATAAAGTTATTAAACCTTGACTATTGAGCACACTATTTTTAATAATCTAGGTGGATATGTGAGAATTATGCATGAAACATTTCTACTCTATCTGATGCAGGCTGGTTTTCTTGAGGAAATTATTTGTAGGTTTGTTTGAATTTTAGGTAAACTAGTCATGTTTTTCCTGGAATACCAGGAAGTTTCCTTTTCACTTGAAAGAGTGACAAACTATTGGTATTGAGACGTGAATATGTAGCTGACGTCTTTTATTTATTTATTTATTTATTTATTTATTTATTTATATATATTTTTTTACTTTATTTAAGCTTTATTTAAACATATGATGTAACCCCACCACCCTCACCCAACCCCTCTTCCCCCCACCCCCCTCAGTTTTTAAAAAGTGTATGACTTGGTCCTGTCACTACGAGGAAAACAACTAGTAGCATTTGTTATTAATGATAAAGTTTGAGCTTTTAAGGGAAAATTGAATTTTGTATCAGCTACTATGAGCTTCATAGCTTTCCAATATGTAAAAACCTTTCTGATCAGAGTAGTGGTGATATTAATGGATTTGTTTTTTTGAAATTGCATAATGAAATGTCAACATTTGGAAGATCTCCATAATTCAGTGAACCAACATGCTCCAAATATCACGATCTATTCAAAGAACAAGCTAGACAAGTAGATTTTAATGTAACACAGAATAAAAGCTTATTGACACGGATTCTGATTTTAGATTGTGGTTAACATTTCAGAAATGATTTCTTGCTGAGTTTTGGAGTAGTATCAAAGTATCAAAGTATCAAAATACTCACAATTATCTGAATACTAAAATACTCTTCCTTTTCCAAATTATGGATCTTTTTAAAAAATTAACATATAATGTATTATTTGTTTCAGGAGTACAGTTCTGTGATTCATCAGTCTTACACAATTCACAGCACTCACCATAGCACATCAGATTATGCTCTTGAGATGCTAGATTTACTTTATATCACAGTAAATTAAATGCTGACACAAATATAAGAATCCATCTGTCTTCCAGGAAGACAGACTTAAAAAGAGATTTTTAAAATAAAAAAAATAATAATATTCTTTTTTGCTAAATATTTCTTATTTTGAAAATTTTACTTACTTTTCCTATAGATACATTATTTATAGTGGATTGTAATGCATATACTATTGTTATTTTTAAATGAGTTAAATGTACTTGGTTTTTCTGTTTTAATTTCTAAATGAGTAAATATGAATAGAACTAACATAAAAGCAATTTTTATCCCCCATAATTTTTAAGGATGAAAGGGGTTCTGGGACAAAACAATGTTTGGGAACCACTGGCCTAGGGAGGAAAAAAACCAAACAAACCGCTGAAGTCACCTTTCAGTCCTTTCATTTATGATTTTCTGTTTGCTAGTATGAAAATGAAAACCAGCACTCCTATTTCTATGATGTGAAAAAATAGCTATACAAAATTTTAATAGAGGTGTAACTGTGAAACATATGTCTTTTCTGGTTATTTCTAGGTGCAAATATTTATGGGTAATGGAAATCCTGAAATACTGTACTTGTTTTATTTTACCAAGAATACTTTGTGTTTGTGTATCAAATAAAAAATCTCCATAATATTTGATGATATTAATGTTAAAATGATGTTGCCATGCAAATAAAAGCTGAAACTCTTAAGAGATATCAGCATGAATAGAAATTCAATAGTAAGGAATACATTTATTATAATTTCCCAAGGGCTTTTTTTTTCATAGAGTTATGACACCTGACAAATGGCTGCAGGGAAAATATGCCAAATGAGTTCCCCTGTTGTTTACAGCTTGTCACAGACTAGTGCAATACAAAAAGAAGATGAATAAATCTTTCCCACTCCAGATTGTCTCTAGCATAAAAGGAAGATGTTCTCTCCCCATCTCAACGATGATTGGTTTAGATCACTACAACAGATCAATGATGTTCTGGGTACTTGATAAGTTTATGGAAACAGTACAAGGAAGATGGAGTTCCACTCAGGAATTTCCCTGTAAGGTGATTCCACAGTAGCCGAAGCTAAAGAAGCAGTGTGAATGTTTTCTATGGGTGCCACTTTTCTCATATCCAACTTGCCCTTTTGGTTTTTCTAATTCAATTAATGCAACCCTCACAAATGGCTACACACTATAGACTTGTTGGTCCAAGAGTGAGGCACAGACCAGCGTCTGTAACATCCCCTGAAGCATTTTAGAAATATACACTCCTGGGCTGCACCTTAGACCTCCCGAATCAAAATCTGCATTTTCACAAGATCCCTAGGGGATGTGTATGTTTATTCATGTTGGAGAGGCACTGTTATGCATCAGATGATTTCAACCATGGCTGCACTTTGAAATCACCTGGGGGTTTCAAAAAAATCCCGAGGTTCGGGCTATGCTGCAGAGCAATGAAATCAAAATCTCTGAAGGTAGGACACTGCTCAAGAAGAATAAGCATTCTTTAAGCTCTGTCACTGTCACCTTTTTCTACTGCATATGTATTCATAGATGCACCTCAGGATTTATTATGAAAGTCAGTGGGGAAAATACTCCATAAGCAATTTTTAAAAACACCTTTATTGAAGTATAATTGGTATTAAAAAATGGCACATGTTTAATGAATACAATTTAGAATTTGGACATTTTCACACACCCATGAAAACATTGCACAATCAAGGTAATAGACATATTCATCACCTCCAAAAACTTCCTTGTGTCCCTTTCTTTATTCTTCTTGTGGTAGGAATACTTTGTGTGCATGTATATGATAAAAACATGGGATCTACCCTCTTAACAAAATTCTAAGTACCCAATACAGTATTGTCAACTATTGCATGGTTTTACAGGAGATCTCTGGAATGTATTCATCTTGAATAACTGAAACTTTATGTCATTGAACAACTGTCCCCCTAATCCCCAGCTTTCAGCCTCTGGCAACCAATCTATTCTCTGCTATTATTTTGACTATTTTAGATATCCCCTATAAGTGGAATCATGCAGTATTTGTCTTCCTGTGATTGGTTTGTTTCACTTAACATAATGTTGTCAAAAATCCAGAAATAGCAAAATTAAAACTACTGAATCAATAAATAGTACTTGGTAAGAGTTTATTGTAGATATAAGAACAGTTCTTGAACTAGAAACCTTCAAATTCCAAGACTGATTGGAAGCTCAGGGGCTTGACAGTACATGATGGTTTATAAAGTGAAAGTGAGGAAATTGTTCAACCTTTACAATGGTTAGTTATTGCAATGAGGGTTTCCAAAAGGCAAGAAATGGGATAAAAGTGATTATCTTATATAATTTTTCTGAAGATGACTTGTTTCTTTTTTAAGAATCGACCCATGTTAAGTTTCAGGTTGTTTTGCAGAATATGCTAAATTAAGTTTCAGTTATATGGCTCAAATATTTTTGTCTGCTCAGGGAATTTCCAAGTCTTTCCATTTTGTATTTAATTTTAACAATGTCCTCTGGGTTCATCCATGTTGTCGCATATGGCAGGATTTCCTTCTTCTCTTTTTTTTTTTTTCAGGATTTCCTTCTTCTTAAAGGCTGAATAACATTTCATGTATGTATACACTTTTTCTTAATCCATTCATCTGTTAACAGAGATTTGCGTTGTTTCCATATCTTGGCTATTATGAATAATGCTGCAATAAAATGGGAGTGAAGATACCTCTTTGAGATTCTGATTTCAAGTCTATTGAATGTAAACCCCAAAGTGTATTTCTGTCTCATCTGGTAGTTCTATTATTAAATTTTGGAGGAAACTTCATACTATTTTCCATAACTATCCACATCCTTTTACATCCCCACCACTAGTGAACAAGGGTTCTAATTTCTCCATAGCCTCACCAATACTTGTTATCTCTTGTCTCTTTGATACTAGTTATCCTAACAGATGTGAGGTGATAGCTCAATGTAGTTTTGATTAATATTTCCTAATGACTGGTATGTTGGGCATGTTTTTAATTTATCTGTTGACCATTTGTAATCCTCTTCGAAGGAACGTCTGTTCAGATCCACTGTCCATTTAAAAATCAGGTTGTTTATGTTTTTGCTGTTGAGTTGTAGGCATTTCTTATACATTTTATATATTAAGCCTTTATCAGATATATGGTTTAGAAATATTTTCTCCCATTCTGTAGATTGACTTTTTCACACTGTTGTTTTCTTGCCTAATTGCTCTGGCTAGGATTTTGAGTACTACACTTGGCAAGAGCAGGCATGCTTGTATTGTTCTTGATCTTAGATGAACAGCTTTCAGGTTTTATTGTTAAGTACAATGTTAGCTCTGAGCTTGGTCATATATGGTCTTTATTATGTTGAAGTACATCACTTCTATTGCTAATAGGTTGAGTTTTGATCATGAATAGGTGTTGATATTTGTTGGATGCTCTTTCTGTATCTTTTGAGGTGTTTTATCCTTCATTTTGTTAATGTGGTATACCACATTAGTTGATCTGCTCATGTTGAAACATGCTTGCATCCCAGGAATAAATCTCATTTGACTGTGGTGTATGATCCTTTTAATATATTGTTGGATTTGGTTTACTAGCATTTTATTGAGAATTTTTGCATGTATGTTCATTTCCTTATGATTCACTTTATATATATGATTCACATACATATAAATCATTTGTTTCTAACTTACCCACTTCTAGATTATCCATTTTGTTGGCATGTAATTATTCTTACTAGTTTTTTTAATGCTCTTTTGTATGTCTTTGGCATTAGTTACAATATCTCCTTATTCATTTCTGATTTTATTTATTTGAGTCTTTTTTCCCCTCCGAGTTTAGCTAAGGATTTGTTAATCTTGTTCATCTATTGAAAAAACCAGCTCTTACTTTTATTGTTTTTCTAGTCTCTATATTATTTCTGCTCTAATCTTTATAATTCCTTAAGCTAACTTTGGAATTGGTTTGTTTTCCTTTTCCTAGTTCCTTGAGGTGTAAAGTTAGGTTATTTATTTGAAATCTTTTTCCTTTTTAAATATAGACATTTATTGTTATAAACTTCCCTCTTGGTACTGCTTTTGTTGTATCCCATAAATTTGATATGTTGGGTTTTCATTTTTATTTGTCTCAAGATACTTTCTGATTTTCCCTTTGATTTCTTTTTTGACACCCACCCCCCTTTTTCCAGGATAGTGTTGTGTAATTTCCACATATTTCTGAATTTGCCAATTATCCTCCTGTTATTGGTTTTTAGCTTCATACCACTGTGGTCAAAAAAGATATGTGGTGCAATTTTGATCTTAAATTTGTTAAGTTTTGTTTTGTGGCCTAATATGGGATCTACTCTGAAGAATGTTGGGTGTGTGCTTGAGAAGAATGTATATTCTATTGCCATTGGGTGGAATATTCTGTATGTGTCTGTTAGGTCCAATTGGTGTACAGTGTTGTTCAAGACTGCTGTTTCCTTACTGATTTTCTTTCTGACTGTTTTGTTCATTGCCAGAAGTGGGGTATTGTAGTCTCCTAGTATTATTGTATTGCTGTTTCTCTTTTCAGTTCTATTAATGTTTACTTCATATATTTGAATGTTCTGCTGTTGGATGTAAATGTAATTATTATATCTTCCTGGTGAATTGATCCTTTTGTCACTATGTAATGTCCTTCTTTGTTTCTTTTGACTGTTTTTGACTTAAGGTCTATTTTGTCTGTTATAAACATAGCCACACCTGCTCTCTTTCGTTTACTATTTGCATGGAACAACTTTTTCCATCCCTTTATTTTCAGCCGATGTGTGTCCTTAAATCTATAGTGAATCTCTTATTCAGCACATAGTTGGGTCTTATATTTTATCCATTCAGCCACTGTATATCTTTCCAGTGAGGAGTTTAATCAATTTCTGTTTAAAGTAAATAGTGACAGGGAACGACATAAAACTGCCATTTTCTGTCTGTCTTACAGTTCTTTTGTTTCTCTTTTCCTCTTGCTGTCTTTCTTTGTGTTTGGTTGATTTTTGTAGTGATGTTCTTTGATTTCCTTATCTTTTGTGTGGCTTCTATCAGTATTTTCTTTGTGATTACCATGAGGTTTCCTTAAAACATCTTATAGATTAAAAACTTAACTGCAACCCTATACAAAAAGTCTACACTTTTATTTCTCCCCCCAACACACACTTGTTACTGATAGTATTAATATAATCAGAAATTTCATCATTAAGAGCTTGGGCTTTGGAGTGAGAAAGATTTAGTTGTGCTGGCCAGAATTCTTTGGTTGCAAGTAACAGATGCCTACTCAAGTTAGCAAGTATCTGTATGCAGATATTCAAATAATATTATCAGTGACCTCTTTCTCCCTCTCAACTTTTTTCCCCTTTATTTTGGCTTCATTTGCAGGCACACTCTCTCCATTTCCCAGCTCTAGCAGTATGTTGTATATACAATTAGTGAGCCCAGAGAAGAAGGAATGCTTCTTTGTTTAGAGGGTTCTGACTGGCATAGATTGAGCTGTATGTCTCTGGTAGGTAAAATTTTAAGATGGTTCTGAAAATTTCCAGCCCTTGATGTACAAAGTACTCTTTTGCAGTTATCCTGTAAAGCACTTGTTTAGATATTGTTGTGAAGGGATTTTATAGATATAACTAAGGTCTCCAAATCAGTTGATGTTAAAATAGGGAAACTGTCTAGGTAGGCCTGATCTAATCACACAAATATTTTAAATCCGGGTCTTGAGCTCAGAGATAGTGATGTCAGATATTTGAAGTATAAGAAGCATTCAACACACTATTGCCAATTTGAAGACGAGGGAGGTCATGTGGCAAGGAATGTGGGTAGCCTCTCGGATCTACGAGTGGCCCAGGGCCAACAGCCAGCAGGGAACAGGGAGCTTGGACCTACAATGGCAAGGAATTGAATTTTGCCAATGATAAGAATGATTCTAGAAGTGGACTTCCCCACGTCCATCCCCCTGGGATCCTCAAGATGAGAACTCAGCCTGGCCAACACCTTGATTTTAGCTTTGTAAACTGAGCAGAGAATGCAGCCATACTGTATCTAGGCTTTTGACCTACCGAACTATGAATGTTGTTTTCAGCTTCTAAGTTTGTAATAGTTTATTATGCAGTAATAGAGAACTAATATAATTCCCATCTCTGAATCAACAGTCATGACCAGGAGAATGGGATTCTTTACCTGGCCAGCATGAGTCACATGACTAATCCTGTACTGGGAGAGGCTGGGACCTAGAGTCCCTAGGTGAGAAGGTAGGTAGTCAAACAGAAAGTAATTACTAAACTAATTACTTAATCTTGCTGTGTTTTGGTTTTCTCACCTGCATAATGGGGCCATTAAAGAGTACCAACCTTTTATAGTCCTTGGCTTGCTTAAATGAGATAATGCATGTCAAGTGCTTAGTGTAGTGCCTGGCACATAGTCTGAGGTCAATAAATGTTAGCTATTTTTATTGCTAATGAAACCAGCTAAGGCACTCTTGGCAACACCAGTTACAATAACAAGAGTCAGAGAGCAGGGTAAGTTGCCAGTTCCTCTCTAGGTCTACCCAAAGCCTAGAAGGAGGGTAGCACCTTCCAGGACACAGTGGTATCCCACCATTATGTTAGGGTTCATCTCTTTTTATCTAGTATTTTGGCTGGGGTTTGGTGGTAGAGAATGAAGAATGAGCCCCAGGGGCTCATGAAAACCAGAGATAAAAGGGCTACATGATTAAAAGTCCAGAAAATAATGGCATTTAAAGCATTATGGTTTCTTATAAAGAAATATTTTCTTTTCGGATTCAGTGTTTCCATGAGTCCCATAATCACTTTTGGAGGGCGAAATATAGTAAGAATTATATGGGCCAAAGAAGGAGAATGTGGACATTCTCTCCAGGAAAGTACATTTTTAATTTAAAACATCAGCATATGCTTGTTCTCTATGAAGGCTCATTGCAAAGAATCCTGGTTTAAAAAAGGAAAGAAAGAATCCTAGTTGCCACTAATTGATACCTTAGATCTCAGTAGGAACCTGCAGATGTTAACTGCTCACTGATGCACTAAAGCTTCCTAAGTTTCTCACAAAGGTTCCGAGTCATCGCCAAATATTTTCTGGAAGTTCATAGATTAGTGAAGTTGTTACCTGGGGAGGTGCTGTGAGGCCTGAGCTAATGTTATGATATGAAGTCTCTCTGGGAAGAGCACACGCGGTGGGTTTGTGAGTTCCGAGGCCAAGCGTTCAGCTGGGAAATACAGAGAATATTCATGTAGACACAACTGAAGAAAGTCTTCTGTTTTTATAGAATCTGAAGCTTATAACATTTGGAGAAGTCCTCTTTAGGAGACAAACTTTAACTAATTACAGTTAAAAGAATTGTGCTTCTGCAAATTTTACAAAACCCTATGACATGTGAGATCATAAAAGAGAACCACCCAGAGCTCGAGAAATATTGCATACATAGGTAGTCAGACTTCTTTGGATGTAGGGTAAATCCACCTCGGCCTGGCAGTGAGACTCAATAGCCAACTATTTAGACAGCATGATCTGGAATTAGGATCCTGCAGCCTGTTTTCACTCAGACTGTTGGCTCACTGAGTGGTCTCAGGCAAGTCACTTGCTTACTTACAATCTTAGTGTTTTGGTTTGTCCTTGTCCTGGAAAACGCAGATTTTTTTTCTTCTCCTCTGTGTGTGGCTGCAGCAATAACTATTTTTAAGGTAAAATCTTTACTTGGGAAGAAATATACCATATTACCATTTTTCATCCTAAAGTCATCTTTTGAGTGACCTCCGACTCAGCGGAACAAAGGCTCAAATTTAAAGTCATCTTTTCATGGCTTTCCATATCCATCCATATAACAATGGAAGACAGAAAAGCCTTTGTTTTGAAAACCTGTAAATTCTCCACAAACCCATTTAATAAAAATTGTGTATTATTATAGAGACTGAAGCGCTATCAGATAGCAGTTTAGTAAGAACAGAAAGTAAAAAACCATGTTTTAAAGCAGGTATTTCTAGGGTTACTTCAATACAAATTTAGTGAAGTGGAGGTGTGAAAGTGTCTTGTTTAAAGTAAAAGTGAAACATAATGAACCAATGGAGACAGCAGGCTTATATAGACCAGATGAGATATCTATAGAATTCTTAAGTTTTGCTCTCCTAAGGCAAATGTCCCAAATGCCACCTTTGGGTTTTGAGAAAATATGGTCACTTTTTGAGTTTTACCTCAAAATTTCTCCTTAGATCAGGCTTGAGACTGATTGATATGTATTCTTATTCAATGCATAATAATTCCCTAGTGTGAATTGAGACAAAGATTCTGAAAACTTGGCACTTGTGAGAACCGGGTGAACACCTCTCACACTCTTTGAAACAGAACTGTTTACCTCATCCTCTAAGTCCCCATGATTTAAATCTGATCTATTTGTCTTTTTAAAATGAAAAACCAAGCTATCTTGGCTCTCCATTTCTGCCATAGCTGGGGACATGGGTGTAGCCCCCAGACGCACATCTTGAGACAAGATTTAAGGGCCAGCAGGGAGTGGCCAAGCAGGACAGGGAAG
Source organism: Taxidea taxus jeffersonii (assembly GCA_003697995.1). Classification (NCBI taxonomy): domain Eukaryota; kingdom Metazoa; phylum Chordata; class Mammalia; order Carnivora; family Mustelidae; genus Taxidea; species Taxidea taxus. The sequence goes on from ML093559.1 coordinate 38,689, forward strand.
CCAACACAGGGTATGTCAGCTGGCAGGTGACCCAGGCTTGGGATATGGTGTAATGCACACCTTCGGGCTGTCCCACTTGGGGACACAGAGATGGTTAATAACCTAATTTCTTTGTATCACTGGCTGAGAGCTGGGGCGTTCACTCCCAGCACCTCCCTCCTACCCAGGCAAGCCCAGCTCTCCCTTAGGCAGGTGGAGAGGCACAGGGGCTTGCTGTAGGAAGCTGCAGGCAGGTGTGGAAACTTTGAAGAAGGGGTAAAGGAAGGCACCAATAGCTTCTGCCATATTAGGAAATCACAGTTTCAGTGCTGGAAGGAAATTTTGAGTTCACCCTACAGAATCCGGTTTCTGTAATTGCAAGATGAAGGTTGTAGACTAAATTCTAGTCATTTTTGTCTCTACCTTTTAAATTCTTTCCCTGGTGGTAGATCTTTCACGTATGTATGATCCTGTACAAAGTCATGTTTTGAATTCGATGGGTTGAAGTGTATTTGCTAGAAGCACGATAGGAGTACCAAGAGGCATACAAATACTTTGGAAATGAACGAATTCAATATTTTCATTCTATCCCAGCATTAGCATGGGATATTAGCATTTCTTGTGTGTGCCAATAAGTGTGACCTGACGTGTGTCTGAATCAAAATAACTGCTCTGTTGAGGTGTTGGAGAAGAAAATCTATACTGAATAAAGTCTAGTAGGGAACTTAGTATTTAACTTGAACCTGGTTTTAAAAGTGGTCACAACTCAGGCAATTGTTGGAAGCTAAACAAAGTGAAAGGTTAGAGATTGGAAAATAGCAAGAGAATGATTTTCTGTATTTCTTTCCGAGCTCTTCTTCCTTAAAAAGAACTGCGGAATCAGACAACAGTGTTTTCCCTCAGCGACCACGCTGAACTTTAAACTTGGCAGGTTCGAGTTTTGTTGTGTCTGCTATTGATTCATGGGGGCAGGAGGATTTATGGGTGCTGGGCTGAGAAGCACCACCAGAGATGCAGGCAAAAATCCCTCTGTGACTCAGTTTGGGAGCTGCCCTTCCGGAGTCAGGAATATCCTCCAATAAATAGCAAGGTAGGAGGTCAGAGGCCTGCGGAGGAGCTGCTTCCGGCCTTCTGCCCATCCTGCGAAGGGTGCCCCCCGCCCCCGCTGTGGGGTGGTGGGAGGGGGTCCTCTGAGGGTTGAAGATCTGTCCCCAGTCTGTAAATAGTCTTAGCCGCAGCCTTCCTTTGCCTTGTACTGAGGGACTAGGATTATTCTAAACCCACGGTGGGAGGTGGGAGGGTTGGAGCTCATACCAACTTTCGGGGAATTTCCAAGGACCTGAACTTTGAATTATCCTAATGCTACCGCACAGATGTGACTATGTTTGCTGATATGTTTTATTTACTTTTATTTTTTTATTTTTTTGAAAGAAAGAGAGAGACAGCATGAGCAGCAGGAGGGGCAGATGGCAAGGAAGAGAGACTATCAAGCAGTGCAGAACCCTAGGTGGGCTCGGTCTCAGGACCCTGAGATCATGACCTGGGTAGAAATCAAGAGTCAATGGCTTAACTGACCGAGCTGCACCAGGGCCCCTTGCTGATATATTTTAAATGCCTTTAAGGACTGGATGGGAAAAGCTCTTTCCCATTGAGCAATCACCCTAAAATGTTAGAGATTCTTACATGTCAATCCCTTCATGAATCCTCTGGTGAACTTGTTAAAATGCAGATTTATGGGCCTTTTATTGTTCCCATGTTGAGCCCAGAAATCTGCATTTAAATATTTCCTAGGACGATTTTGAGATGGACGGTCTAGGACTGCACCTTGAGAAATACCTTGTCATGTAGATCCCAGTTCAGTTTAACTCTAAAGAGTGTGGGGAGGGAGGATAGCTATTTCACCTTTGGGTAGAGAGCCACAGCTGAAAGTAACCAAATTCTTGGATTTATTTTGGCTAATGTGGGGGAATTCCTGTTGGCATGTATCTAGTTAAAAATTATATATTTAATATAGTGCATATATCTAGTTAAAAAAGCTAAGAGGCTTTTCTTAAGCCTATGTACAAATTTAACCTAAGCAAGTAAAGAAAGAGAACCCAAAATTTGCTGACATAATAGATGTCCAAGGCAGTTCCATCAGAAACATGTTTTTGAGATCTAGAACACAGCAGCAGCCTAATACTGGGGAGGATTCTGAATGGGAAGCCACCCTCGAGGGCAGGCCGTAGTTCAGCTTGGAGGACCAAGATATGTGTCTTCTATTCTGATCTGTCCTCTTTGCCCTGTCTCTGCTCTGGTTCTCAGGCTGAAATGTTCCTCTTTCCACAAGGAACCAGCGCTTCTTAGTACAGAGAGACGGGTTGTGACTCCCAGTGTGAGTGTGTCCATGTGACCCCTCCTACGCATGTCATGCCTTGCCCAGAACTGATTATTCTGGAAAGTTAGTCAGTGTTTGCTGAGCAGATACTCACGTCTGTACAGAGCCATATTGCTTTCGTCTGTTATTTCTCTAAGCTTGTCCTCATCTCAGTTGCTGTTACCAGAATCGTGTACTATCTAAATGTCATCTACAGGTTCTCAAACTGTTTGGAGTGGCAACGCTTAATATTTAATTACTTGAACCTACATCAAAGGCCCTGAGCTTCTTTCAAATGTAATCGGAAAATCTGGGGAGACCCTTTGGAATATTTTTGACTGGTTTAGGCTTTTTAAAAATGTCATCTTCTCTTGGTTATTTTATTTTTTATGTAGGTCTATTTATTAGACTTCTGTCTACCTGCATTACACTGTGGGAGTTTATGTAAACAGGATTTTTATTTTGGTTATGTTTTATTTATTTTATTTTTAATTGAAGTATAGTGGACATTTATTACAGGAGTCTTAGGTGTACAACATAGTGATCTGACAAATACATACATTACCAAATGCACTATAAGTGTAATTACTATGTCACCATACAAAGTTATTATAATATTATTGACTATATTCCCTAAGCTGTGCCTTCATCTCCATGATTTATTTATTTAATAACTGGAAGTTTGTATCTCTTAATCCCCTTTACCTATTTCGTCCATTCCCTACCTCCTCTCCCCTCCGGTGGTTTAGGTTTTTGGACGTCCAAGGTTAAGATTTCTTTGTTAGATTAAAAGGATGGTTCTATGCCAGCCATTTTCTAAACTGCAAGAACATGGACCACATTGCCTGCTGGCTGCTTTTACTGAAGGGTAAACAGAATATTGTGGTTGTGAGAAGACAGCCTCTGTTGCCTGAGATGAAGGACTGTGCGGAGTTATTATCTTTACATGTCCAGTGTCTGGCATAGTGCTGGCTCATACTCAATTCTAATTAAGTCGTACTCAAGTTCAGTTAATTGTGGAATGAATCAAATAAACTTCACAAGCCCTGATGATTACATCAAGAGTAGTAATTTACCAGATGAGAGAGTTGGGCAAATGGGGCAAATAACTAGCATGTATGTCATTGCTCTTTATTCTTGATCACTTAGCAAGACATTGCTAATGCATTACAATACCTTTTCTTTTCTTCTTTTTTTTTTTTTTAGGATTTTATTTGTTTATTTGACAGAGAGAGAGAGAGAGCACGAGTGGGCAGAGCAGTAGACAGTGAGAGAGGGAGAAGCAGGATCCCCACTGAGCAGGGAGCCCCATGTGGACTCAATCCCAGGAACCTGGGACCATGACCTGAACTGAAGGCAGACACTCAACTGACTGAGCCACCCAGGTGCCCCTGTAATAACTTTTCTTGTTGGGCCAGGATGCTACCTCTTGATTATCTTAAACACAGTGCTCCAGCAGAACCATTACCAATCAGAATGGGTTTGGAGCAGGGGGCAGTTCAGGAAAAGAAAAGGAAGAAAAGCTCAGTACTAAGGCTTAAATAAAATAATACTTTCTACTGCCAAGAAAGTAACAATTTCCTAGAGATTGCAAGCAAAGTTTATCTTCCATGGCCACTCATATTAATTGCTGGTGGCTGTATCTAGCCCTGTTTTAGACTTTTGAGGTTACAGGTAAGTGTCTTAAGAGTCCACTAATGATTTTTGTCCTGGGCAAGCGAAAGACAAGTGGTGACACTCTGCTCGACATCTTCTATCCCTACCTAGCAATATTTTCTGCCCAAGGGCTACCCTGGACACAAGCAGGACGATGGGAATAATGGAGCCGGGAAGAAGAGAGAGGAGCAGAGACGAAGCTGAGCAAGGGAGAAGGGAGACACTCTGTGGGAGAGACTTGAGAGAGGACTATGCAGTGGGCAGTGTGACAGTGTGTCACTACTGGGGACTTTACGGGCATGTTGTCATTTCAGTGCCATAGGCTGCTTGTCCCTGCACCGAACTGTCATGGGTCTAAATTCTGTGCAGCAACTGCCACATTCAGATGAGAGTTATATTGTAGTAATAGAATTGAAGGAAAAGGAGAGCCAGGGCTATGGGACTGAGGGGAACTCAGGGGAAATAGTTTCAGTGCTTCAACACCCCGCCCTTCTCTGCCCTGCCACCCCCATCCCAACATTGCTATGGGGACCAACAATTCTCTGGCTATGAGCTTTTATTATTTATTATTTATTCATCCATACTGTGGAAGGCTCTGTGCAAGTTATTGAGACTTATTCAGAGATGAATAAGACCTGTGGTCCACCTTCAGGGGGGTCCCAATCTGCTGGTAATAAGAGATCTATCAACAACAGCACCCATTAAATATGTGAGAAGCATCATGATGTATGTATGAACAAAAGCTATTAATTCTGCCTAAGGAGGTTTGGGAATTTCAGCTGTGAAAAATATTTAATAATACTGTACCTTAGGAGATATTTATTTTGATGGATTTGTTAGTAAGATAAATAACTTGCTGTTGAAAGATGATAACCTATTATAGAATTGCAAAGTAGATACAGCATGCCCCTCCCCTGTGTTGATGGATTTATTAGGAAGAGCTGGTAACACTTGAGCATGTCTTTCCTCTTAAAAATAATGTTCAATACATGTGCATTAAATTTAATGAAGCAAACCAAAAGACATGGATAAATTTGCTGGTGGGTAAAAGACAAAGTGCTGTTTCTACAAAAACCAATCTAAATGTTTGCTGATTGGAGTTGAATTTCTTAATGAAAAAGCCTTATTGCTTCAGATGACCCCAGAACACTTGTGTTTAATATCAGGAGTCTACTGATTCCTAAAGGCAAGAAGTCCAAAATAATCTAGTCTTATTTATGGGAGGCCATCTAATCGGTGTGGGGCTGGTAGGTGTTAGCATTTGCAGGCCTAATTGCTCATCGGACCATCCACTGGAGTCAGAAGCACAAAGGGAATCTATTCTTCTGTAAGAATGTGCTTATATTGCAGACCTAGTGCCCATTGGGAATTTTCATTAAGTGGACTTTTCAGTAGGCGGTTCTGCTTCATATGCCCAGTGGTTGCTCTATTGATCTCCTCAGGGGGTTGGCAGGCATTTCACGGTTTAGGATTGCCTGAAACCTTTGGAAGGAATGTTTAATTTTAGCACTGTTTCCTAGACCCATTCTCCTACCTTCTATGAAGTCAGACTATCAGTCTCTAAGGAGCTTACACTAATTAAAGGGCAAGGTTCAAGAGGACACTCTTCTTGTTTCTCCAAAAACCTTTTATATGAAATAATGGCCCAGAGTATATGGATAAACAGTGCAATAAAGACTGTGGGTAATTTCAGTTTATGTGGTGAGAAGTGGAAGTAGTCTTTTGGGAAGAAAAACTTGAAAATGAGATCATTGGGTAGATATCTTTAGACATGACACTAACTATTACTCAAAATAGGAAGCATTGGTTTGGTTGAAATCCAATACAGATTTAATTGGGAGTCAGATATATGCAGGAAATTGTGTGGGATGACAATATAAACATTACAAAAATGTCAAAAGGCCTTCAAATCTGAGAAGTTTGGACCACTCAGGGACCGACAAAGGGGATTTGAATAGAGCAAATTGGAGTCAATTTGGGGTGATTTTGTTTCCTGACCCTTCTGATAAAAAAGGAAAGATTTTCTTCTGAGATTATGCTGCTGTCAGATATGATGAGTCTCTTTCTCTTTTTATATGATTACTTACTATTTATCAGCCTTTATGTTTTTAAACTCATCTCCAAATATGAGCAAATCTAGCATATGTTTCTCTTGAGACATGGACAGAGCAAAATAAACTCCTATGCTCATACTTTGTTTTCTTCCTTGATTTTCTAACAAGACAGATTTAAAAAAAATTTTTTTCAGTCTAAATGAATCGGCCTGCACTGTAGGGTTATCATCTCAGAGATGGAAGGGTTGTCAAGCAAAACCTTGTATGATTTATTTAGTCTGCAGTAGAATAATCCCATCTTTAACATAGTAAAATACTTTATTTTTGGAATGGACTTAGAATTTGGGGCATTAGGAGTTAAAGTACTTATATTGTAATAATTGTCATGCTAGGATAAAGTCGATTGTATAACTCCAATATTATAATGCATTTAGACAGATAAAATTAGACAGAAAGTAAATTTATGATTAAAAAATGATCTCTTTTGGCTTAATGATTACGATGATATTTCAAACTAGCAATCTATAGGGCAAATGCAACTTATGGATTCAAAAATAGATTTAGAAAAAAATTCCAAAGGCATTTTTTGCTGCACAGGGAAAGGCAAATTTCTCTTCTACCATTGTCCTGGCTGAGAAACTGTAATCAATTTCTTATGTATCCTTCCAGATATAGTTTGTACACATGGGCATATAAACAAATATGTGTGTCCATTCCCAAACCCTGAACCTCAACTTTATACCACTGTTCTACACCACTTTTTTCTTCCTTCCTCCCTCCTTCCCCACCTCCATTCTTTCCTTCTTTCCCTTTCTTACCATTATTTCTTGGAGGTCATTCCATTTCAGTACATTATTATTCTCTCTGATTCTATTGTAAGGATGTACCAAAGTTTGTGTAACTATTTCCCTGTTAATGTGTCCATTTTGGTTATTTGCAAATGTTTGCAAGAACTATGAGTACCTTCATACAAACACCACATCAGATATGTGACTCTATATCTATCCATAGGATACATTTGTGGAATTGAAGGTGGGGGGAGCGGGGGGGAGGACAGGGACATTGTAGTTATGCTATTGTTCCAAAGTCCTCCATGGTGGTTGAATGCATCTGACCTCCCAGCAACACTGCGTGAGAATGCCTTTTCCCTCCCCCTTGCCAGCCCAGTATCCTACCTCACTCTTTGATCTTTGCCAATACAAGTGGGAAATAGCATCTCAGTGTTTAGTGTCTCATATGTTCAGGAGCCATTTTAAGAACTTCTCTAAGAACTTCTCTAAGAACTGTACACAGCCTTTTAAAATTCAGTTGTCAGGGGCGCCTGGGTGGCTCAGTTGGTTACGTGACTGCCTTCGGCTCAGGTCATGATCCTGGGGATGAGTCCTGCATGGGGCTCCCTGCTCAGTGGGGAATCTGCTTCTCTCTGACCTTACCCCGTCTTGTGCACACTCTCTCTCTGTATCTCTCTCAAATAAATAAAATCTTTAAAAATAAAATAAAATTCAGTTGGTTGGTCTTTCACATACTGAGTTATATGGGCTCCTTCTAATTTAGCAATATTAGCTATTGGGATATGTGTGTAAATAGACTGGTTCTTCTTCTTCTTCTTCTTTTTTTTTTTTTTACATTTTTTCCTTTGTATTTTGCCTTTGCCATGTGGAAATATATACGTTGAGTATTTTAGATTATTCATCTTTTATTTTGTGACTTCCAGATTTTGTGTCAAACTTAGAACATCATAAGTCATATAAAAATACATCTCCCATGACATTTCACCAGGTATTTTTATGTCTGAATTTTTATTTTTAACATTTTAATCCATCTAGAAATGATCCTGATTCAAGGTGTGGCTATCTTTGGGGTTTAATAGGTTGTTAATTTTTGTGAATGTTTATGTTTATATGAAATGAAAGTATAGTCTCAATTTTCCAGGGTGCAGAATTTTATATTTATTAGTCAGATCTCTATTATTAATCTTCTTTTTATTCTTTTATAACTTCACTTATTTTTCCTCGATGCTATTTGTCAATAGATGGAGAGAGATGACTTCAAATCTCTTACTTCTAATGTGTTTTTCAGTATTTTTCCTTGAATCTCTTAAAATTTCTTCTGTACTCACACTGCTGTTCTTTGGTGCAGAAATATTTGTAGCAGTTGTATCTTCATTGCAGATTTTACATAGTATCATTACAAGTAGATTTCTTTGTCTTGTTTTATGCTTTTTGCTCTGGATTCTACTCTGCCAGTTAAAATCATAAGCCCTGCTTTCTTATTTTCTTTTGCTTGTTAAAATGTTATCTCTTTATTTTCACTTTCTGAATCATTTTTACTTTTCACCTACGTAGAATTGGATTTTGATTTGTGATTCAGTTTTTGCCTCTCAATTAGTGTAGGCCATTTAGATGTACTGGTGTGATCTGTATATTTGGTCTGAATCCTGTCATATTAGTTCATGCTATCTTTTCTACTTTGAAAAGCATTTTACTCTGTGGTCTGTTTTCATTCAGTTTGTCTCTGTGTAGTTTTTCTGATATTAAGAAGTTTGCATTTTCATTCTAGCTATCTTTTGATACTTCTATATACTATCTTTGGTTCCTCCCTGTTTTTAGACTGTACTTGTTAGTTTCCTACTATATGCAATACTGAAATTCACATGTTCCCTCTTCCCCTTCTCTTCTTTTACTTTATTAACTTATTTCAGTCAGTACTACTAGCTTTTTAAAGTGTTTCCCTTTGAACAGCTAAGTATGTTTAAATTTGTATTATTTGGCTCTGTTACATTTGACATCCTTTGATTTCCAGATACTAAAGATGAGAGAAGCAGAAAACTCTCACCTTCTTTCACAATCCTCTCATGATTTTAGTTAGTTGTATCATATTAAAATATTCCTTTCTTGATTTTTTAAGATTATATTTATTTATTTGACACACAGAGAGAGATCACAAGTAGGCAGAGGGGCAGGCAGAGAGAGAGGGAAGCAGGCTCCCTGCTGAGCAGAGAGCCTAAAGAGGGGCTTGATCAGAAGACCCTGAGATCATGACCCAAGTGGAAGGCAGAGGCTTAATCCACTGATCCATCCAGGTGCCCCTCTTTCTTTGATTTATAGTGAAATACCTTCAGTGTTCATCAGCCATCTCTTGCTTACTTCCCCAGCTCTATTTTGGTTGGATGAATCTTGTCATCCAGTAATTTTCGTAAGAAAGAATCCCAGCAATATTCCCTGAATTTTTACATATCCTAAATGGTTTGACTGAAGCTTTTATGAAACTTGAAGGATAGCTTGGCTGGATATAAATTCCTCAGCTCACAATTCTTTCTTTGATAGTTTTACAGGTATTGATTTATTGGGTTTTGGCATTGGGTTCTGTGGAGAAAGGTCAGCTTTACTTCTTTTCTCTTTTCCTATCTATTGTTTGATACTTTTGCCTGGCTGTTACCAAGATTTTGGGCTTATTTTTGAAATTCAATAAACTTTTCTAGGATATGTCTCAATTTTGATCATTCTGAATTAATTATTCCTGGGTCAGTGTGTGCCCTTTTCCTCTAAAGAAAAAACTCATTAGATTAAACATGACATATTTGTTATAAAACATATTATTTAAAATGTAAGTAGCATTTGGCCAATGCATAATAAAAGCTTGCATTTCCATTAGCACTACTCATTCAAATCTATTTTGTACTTGTTTATGTCGATAGGAATGATGGATGGATAAATGTTTATAGGTCTAGTCTACCCAATCAAAGTTTGATGGCTACCTATGGTAACGGTAGTTGATCAATGGTAGCAAGTCATTCCAGGTTTTTCTGTGCTTTATTTTGTCTCATCTTCAAGACAAGCCTATGTGTAAATTCTATTATTATCCCTATTTTGTAGAGGAGAGACTGAGCCTTAGAAGAGACAGGTAGTTTGCCCATGTTAGTGAAAAGTAAAGCCAGGATGTAAACCTAAACCAATGGGCTCATAACCACTAGATCACCTAATTGTCTAGCTATTTAGGTACCTCTCTTGTTGTTGAGCTATTATTCAATCTATCATTGTATCCTTCTTATGAAAACCATGTACTTGAAGTTTTTTTGAGCTTTAGACCCAATTAGTTCTCAACTAGAGGATATTTTGTTTTCAGGGACTTTGGTCTGAATGTCCTGAATGTCTGAAACATTTTTCGTTGTTATAACTGTGGCAAGAGGTGGTGGGTGTTAGAGGCTGAGTAGAGGCCAAGGATGCCATTACACATTCCACAGCGCACAGAACAGCCTTCACATGAAGAATTATCTAGTCCAAAGTGTTGATAGAGTTGCTGTTGAGATAGTCTAACTCAGATGTTAATTTTATCGGAGGAAAAGTCCTCTTTCATACTTGCATAATTCTGTGTAATTTAATACAGTGTTATGACTGAAAAGAGGCATAGAAATGTGACTATTAAGTTAACAAAAATAATACTGATATTTTTTTAAAAGTTCCAATACTCTTTAGAATTTCATTCGTTCAGTGCCCAAAAGGACAAGCCACCAGCTGTACCTTATTTAAGATTTGACCTGGTTTTTTAAAAAAATGCTTCTTTTTTCTTTCCTTGATGTAGTTTTATACCAATAAATATTCCAGGAATAGTTGCTTCATCATCGAGTTAAAGGAAGGCTGTTCATTAAAGAACTTCATCCCCATTACTGATGAAGAGCTCCAAATTAATTATTTCCTGATTGCATAGTACAGTATTTATGAAAATTAGGAAGAGTTGTTCATTTTTCTTCAGGGGTAGAGAAAGAGGTTGCTAGAATAATGAAATTGGACAGAACTGTCAGAGTTTCTATTTAAAAGACCATTTTATTATTTAGTTTTTCTTCCCCTTCAGGGGATGAGGTCAACACTGATTGAGATTTGCCCAAGATCACATTCCTTACAGGAAGCTTACCTTTCAATTTCACCCCACACTTTAGAGCAACTAAGAACACTCGTACACCATCATTATAATAAAGTCTGGCCACCCCAAAGACAAGGCCCACTGCCAAAGCGATAATTTAAGAATTTCTCTATCTCTCTCTGCATCTCTTTATACCCTCCCTGCCCCCCATAAGCCACATGTACCCAAATGAACTTGTATTGATTGCCTCTGGATTGGGGTATGGAGCTGTGGTACAGTATTCTTTTTTTTTTTTTTTTAAAGAGTTTATTTATTTATTTGTTAGAGAGAGAGAGAGCGTGAGCACAGGCAGACAGAGGCAGAGGGAGAAGCAGGCTCTCCGGTGAGCAAGGAGCCCGATGTGGGACTCGATCCCAGAACGCTGGGATCATGACCTGAGCCGAAGGCAGCTGCTCAACCAACTGAGCCACCCAGGTGTCCCTGTGGTACAGTATTCTAAGCACAGTCTCCTTTAAAAAGTAATTTAGTGGTAACGTCCAACAGGAAAGCTCCTAAAACATGGCTTCAGTATTCAAAACTATATGTTTGCAATTCCCCTATAGTACAATATCAGAAACTTCCAGTCAAATACTTGGGAAGTTTTAAAAACATTTCAGGGAAATGATTCCTACTGTAGGCTTCCATGAGCCCACAGATTTTTTTTTTTTAAACTGGTGATAAATCTTTCCTATCTTAATGAGCTCTCTTAGTAAATGAAGAAAACTGATTTAGGAAAGATGAGTTGTGCGTTTTAGAACAAAAATAAGGAGCATAACTAAGGTGTTTATCAGTATAAATTCCTCTGAGAGCTGGTAAGTGCTCTTCCTAGCAAGTTTTCCAGCTAAAGGTTCCCATTAGCAGCTGTTCGGTCGTTAATTGTCTTTCTTCAACAAGTAGTCACGGAAGGGTTTCATGGCACCCGAGTTCTTTCTGTGTGTCTCCTCCATCCAAATTCAAAGGCATCATTAGAACATCTGGAGGACAGTATGACAGATAGCACAATCTTTCTGGTACTTGTATTTCCATGTGTCTCTCGATGTCTTCTTAATTAGGATGCAAAGTAAAAGTGACAGAGCTGTTGCTGGTGAATAGGCAGCAGCTGGCCCCTCCATGAGAGGGGGCAGATTCAGCAATCAGGGGTGTAGCATAATCATTCATATGCCCTGACAGACAGGAACACATTTGAAAAGAATATTGCAAGGTTCTTTGCTCATCTGATGTCATTTCCTTGCTACTTTTTGCAGTTTTGTGTGATGAAAATAAATGCGGGTTCTCGGGTACCCTCAGATCTCTCACTTCTGAAGCACTCAGAACTGAGTTCAGGGGAGTTGAGTTTCCTCAGAACACAGTGGGGAGAATTGAGATATTTCTTTGGGAAGGATCACTTGCATGTAGTCGAATAAAAATGTCTTCAAGTCAGTCTAGCAGCTTTTGGTGAGGTAGTTGATAGCACGTATTAACTATTAGAATTGCTGGCATGTGAAGGGTAGGGAAGAAGACAAGACATTGGAGATATGGTACCAGAGTACTGTTTGTAAACTTTAGAATGCAATCATACAGGTCTGTAAATTGGAAACTGATATCTCCCCTCTTATTTCTAAGATGGCTATAATAGACAAAATGTGATTTTTGTGCTATATTCATGGAACTCTAATATAGCAGACCGAATTGGAAAAAATCAGTTTTGTCAGCTGGTGAAAACTCATCAAACTATATATTTTTCTGTGTAAAAAAAGTCAACAAAATCTTTGAAGGAGTCACTTCATTTGTTACATTCTCACAAAACCAACTGAGCAGAGTAATTTTTGTGCCCTCGTAATCGATCAAATTTTAAAAATTCCTTATTTACCATTGAAGTGGGCTGTTTTCATACTGCATAGAACATGCTGTTGATGTCCCACTATTTTTTCTTTAAAGATTTTATTTATTTATTTATTTGAGAGAGAGTGAGATAGAGCATGAGAGGGGAGAAAGTCAGAGGGAGAAGCAAGCTCCCCGCAGAGCCCAGAGCCTGTTCGGGACTCCATCTGGGGACTCCGGAATCATGACCCCGGAAGCAGTGGTTTAATCCACTGAGCTACTCAGGCGCCGATGTCCCACTATTTTGCCACTTGTTAGCTCTATGGGGGGTTTGGGCAAGATCTGCAATTCTTCTGAAGTTGACTTTCTCCATTTATAAAGTGTGGCTAATAGTATTTACCTTGTAGGAGTGTTATGAGGATTAGCGATCCCTGGCATCCAGCATTGTATCTGGCACATGGTAAACCCATCATCCATAATTGGAAGCCAGTAACGCAATTATGATGATGATGGATGACGGTGATAATGTAGCTTGTAGTCCTGCAGGAAATGGAAGCAAAACAAATTTAATGTAGCATAAAAACATATTCAGGTAGTTGTTCAGAAAATGTATATTGCATACTTACCTGCTGTAAATCACGGTAGTAGTAATTTGGGAGAAATATTAAAAAGAATTGAAAATAGCTCATGCTGGCTGGGTAGGGTCTCAGGTTAATCTTATTGTCCCAGACCTGTTGTGGGGTGTTTCTGGATTGAAGTCCAGGCATTGGCAGTCTGCTTATCAAGGGAATGGCCAGGACCATTCTCTCTGGACCTCTACTCCTTGAAGTGCTTAAACACTGAGTGGTACTGTCTCGAGCCCATAGTTGAGCCTTCGTGAAAGTCTCTCCCAGGCTTGGGTTCTCAGGCCAGAGAGAAAGACCTGGAACCATGGTTCCATTGACCCTCAGACTTCAGATGCTCCCTGTTGTCTGGGCTCCTGCTGCTGATCCCCCAACTGATGGGACTGTGTTCAGTATCAGGCCTGAAAAAGAGTATATATCCTTTAGGCTCCTTTATATAGTGTCCATTAGGCTGTGCAATATTTCCCTTTGGGGCCAGTTGTAGGCTGGCCAATTACTGTAGCCTCCATTTCTGCCCCAAATAAAATACTCCATCTTTCTTATTTGTCTTTGAGCCCCTTGGAAAAATTTTACTCACCTTTGAAGGCCCAGAACAAACATTATCTCTTGATGAGTTTCTGTCTGGCCTTTCTAGGTGTAATGTAAATCCTTACACTAGGATTTTCATTCTTTTTTTATGCCCCAAATCCTCATTTCATACTTCTCTAATATCCTTCATCACATACCATGATTTATGGTTGCCTATGCGATGTCAATGAGATTCTGGAAGGCAGGAAATATCTAACACATTCTGTGTCTACCAAGATTAGAACATATTAACTGATTACTAAGTACTTGTTAAATGATGCTGATTTTATGATCTTATCATTTGACCTCAAAACTTACATATAATTATTATAGTCAGTCCTAGGAAAATAGAATAAAAGTTGCTTACATTCACTTCTGGAATGTATGGAGCCAAAGGGAGGAGACAAGGAGGTGCGGGGCTTATAAGTGAAAGTAGACATGTATAATGTTCTGGGAATTTATTAATGAAGCTATAAAGCATCTCAGTTCTCTCTGCTTAACTCCCTATTGGAACTTCTGCTTCACTTGAAAGCTATTGTCTAGATCTCATCTTCCCTTTGCATCAGTGGGGGAGGTAATTAAGTGTTCCAAAACAAAATTATGTTTCAGAGTTTTCGCCTTGTGTTGTGTCAGGTTTAGGACAAGTGGAAAATGCTTTCTTTATTGATTTTTTTCATTGTGGGAGGACATTACACATTTCTTGGCTTCTTTCTCTACCAGACTTGTGCCTCTCTTAGGCCCAGCCAGTGCTAATAACCCTGATTTCCCTTCCTCTCTTCCACTAAAGTACTCCAGTGGTATCTCCATGACATTCTAATTTTCATAATTCCACCTCCAGTGTTTTGTGACAAGGACACTGTCCCACCACACACATGAAAGGGATGGCCTGTGGAAAGAGACTGAACTGAGAGTCAACAGACTGGACATCTAGTCCTGGTCTTTCAGTGGGTGGGTGGCCTTAGGCAAGTCCCTTAACCTTGCAGAGCATCAATCTCCCATCTGTGATAGGAACCACTTAATCTATTTCATGGTGTCTAGGGATGAAACAGGTGACATTACTGGTACAGTGGCTTGAGTACAGTAGCCATTCAATAAGTCACAGTAGTTGTAATTATTCTTGTTGCTATTATTATTACTATTGTACCTTTGGATCTTTCTCTATCATTGTACACATAGCTTCAACCCGGGTATTTTCTTTCCTAAATTTTTACTGACCTCTCACTCTCTCTCCATCACCATATCTCTAGTTGCCCACAAAAGATGGGTGTTCTGCTTCTCTTAAAATCTCACATTGACATGATTCATGATCTACTCCCCTCAGTCACTCCAACTTCCTTTCCTCATTGCCATCAAGAGCCTCCACATTTTTCTAGCCGCCCCCTCCCCAGAAGATGCAGAGCCATCTCTCCTTCCTTGTTCTCCCTATGTGCAGCTCTGAACAATTCTTTCTCAGATTTGTTCCTTTCTACTAGCCTCAAGTCCTAGCAATTGTTATTTTAGGTTTTAAATCATTTCAACAGCACGTAGTACTAGGCTTTGTGTCTTCAGTCTTCTCTTCTGATTCATCCTGTACACTGCAGCTCAGATCTTTCTCCTTGAAGACTGATTTCATCATGTCACTGGGTAATTCAAGAATCTTCAAAAACTCTGCTCTGTCATGCAAAGATCTTCACTTTTTGGCCTCATTTTTATTTTCAAGTTGTGACAAAAATCATTTACTCCCAATTTACCAAAGACAAGTTAGTATTTTCATAGGCAAGGAGTACTTAGCTCTAAAAGAAAAACAAAACAAATATATATGTATGTATGTACATATATACATGCATATACATATTTTTTTTTAATTTTAGGAAAATCATTATGTAACCCATTGACACACCCTGTAGGAACTCAGCTTGAATGTCTTGCCTTCCCTTCAGCCCTGAGGTTGGCATGACCTCTAGGCTGGTAGAATTCTCTCTCAGAACTTGCTTTTTTCCCTCCCTTGGTGTAGTCCCAGTGTCAACATCTCCTTAGACCCAAAGCTGGGCTACACTTCGGCTCTGGCCAGTGGCTTCTTCTCCTGGACCCAGTCAGCCTGTGTTGACCTCCTCTATGCAGAATATTCTGACAAGGACAGCCCACAGCTCACAAGCATGAGGCAGAGGCAGTCAGGGAGCACCAGAACAAGTCCATGGCTCTTTCTTGTTCCACAGGGCTGGTGCGTTGTATGTAGTGCCTCCCTCCTTCTTTCCTACTTCTGGTCCCAGTGATGGCTCTAGTTTGATGACTTGCTAAACAGAGGTGATAGATCCTGATCCTGATAAATATCAAAGCCTTCTGGGCCCTGTTCAGATGCCCAATGGCTGTCCCTGAGAAATGGATCTTGCAGAATTCTGGTTTTTCCAGGCTATGCCAGTAACCCAGAGGAGCTCCTCTCCTCTCTGTTTCAATGACCGTGCTATTCCACTTTTACTTGACCCTACTGTCTGCTGGCATTTGCCTTCTTAGCAACAGGTTAAGGGGGAGCTTTACCTTGCCCAGTCTGTTTCCTCTATATCTGCTTTCTCAGCTTGAGCAGGAGCCCTTATTTCTGGAACCTGCTGAGCCTTGTCCTGTTCTGCCTCCTGCAGCCGTTGCTGGGTCTCAGCGGCAGGTCTTCAGCAACAATTACAGAAAGAGACAACTACGTTTCTCCAAAAAGAAAACAGTTTGCAAAGTCCAGCCCTGCCAAAATCACCGGGGGGTAGATTCCCACAGCGATGCTGAGTGTCTCCATTCAGAATGACTCAGATGTCCAGAAATTGGTCAGTACTCCTAAACTGAGCACTCTTCTTTAAAAAATAAAATAAAATAATAATTGCTCTGGCAGTCCCCCACTCACCACTTGAGTTGACAAGTTTGAATTGTGTTGAAGTCTTTCACAGTTTCCTTCACTTGAAATTTTTTCACTGACCATTTAATTCAGAATTATTGTCTTCTGCTCCTTTTAATGGGTTTGCCACTTCTGACTCTCCATTTAGGACCTCCAGTTTCTCAGCTCCTGGAATTCAGGTAAGGTTCTAGCTGAGCAATGCTCTTAGTCATAAGCTGTGCCTCGCTCCCCCTCTCTGCCACCTTGCCCCTTCCCCCTGACACCTCTTGTACCTCTTTTCCTCAGTTTTCTTGATTCTGATAGGAGCCCAGCAAACCTGTGTTGCATTTCCCCCACTCCCCAGATTTTTCATTTCTTTTTCTGACTGTGGCAGATTTTGCTTCTCTCATCCCCTCTGCCAACTCGATAGATCTTCCAAATATGGCTCCAGAGTAGCTCTCTCCTGGAAGGATAACTAACACACCTACCATTCCTGTAGCCATGCAGTCCTCAGAGCCGTTTTTTTGTTGTTGTTATTTTAAAGATTTATTTATTTGAGAGACAGATAGCATGAGCGGAGGGGAGCAGCAGGCAGAGGGAGAAACAGGCTCCCCACTGAGCAGGGAGCCCGATGCAGGGCTCACGGGCTCGGGTCCAGGACCCTGGGATCATGACTTGAGCGGAAGGCAGACGCTTAACCGACTGAGCCACCCAGGCGCCCCGATTTGAAGTTACTGACTGAACTTCATATAGCTCGGTTCTCGTGTCCTGGGTGATTCCTCAGAATTAAACACTTAACACTATTGTAGCTTGCACGTGGAGGTATTATGGTGTGGGTTCTCTGCCATCTATTTCTGTGTGTAAACTCCATCTTCCCACAAAAATAGTCAGTCTTGAGAACAGTGATTCTTTAATTTTGTTTGGAAATGCTCACATTTTCCACTCAATTAGTACCACTGTTTAACGGAGGCAGTGACTGAAGGAGGATGGTGTGACCCAGGTTGTGCACCTCAGTCAGGAGGATGGTAAGGAGCTGGCCTCAGTGAGCCCAGCCTCCAGCTGCCCACATCTGCCCGGCATGGTAAAGCAGTGGGTCCGTGTGGCAGCCTGAGGCCAAAGGGAAACCAGTCACACCGATCCTGTCGGTATTAAAAAGTTTGGTATTTTGTTCATCGTGGATTTTTTTTGCATTCATTTTGATTTTTACAGTATTGCATTGAAGTATTATGTAACTTCGTTTCTGCATGTATTGGCACCCAACTTACCTCGCCCTAGGGACAATCTAATGCTGGGGTGCCGTCATCAAACATGGCAACTTTCACTTGTGAATTTATGTGTCTGATAAAAAATGGAAAGTAGAGGGGCACCTGGCTGGCTCAGTTGGTAGAGTAGGTGACTCTTAATCTCGGGGTTGTGAATTCTAGCCCCACATTGGATGTGGAGATTACTTAAAAATAAAATCTTCTTAAAAATTTTAAAAAATAATTAAAAAAATAGGAAAGTAGAGATCCACTGACTTCGGGCATTAACTATGGAACTTCAGCAAGCATCCAACCCAGCTGGAAGGCTGGTTGAAACACCTGGGCCCTGCCCCCGGCTCAGGTCTGCCCAAACCAAGAATCTGTCTTTCTAGCAAGTTGCATGTGAAGCTTGCATTTCTTCACAGACTGCTTTAGGAATCACCGACTTGGGGATTCTACCGTGTCTGAAATTATTCAGCATATGTGAGATGGGCACTCAAGGTGGGTTCCCTTTATTTCGTCTCTGAAAACTTTTCTTTCTTTTCCTTTTTGGTGTGTGTATGAAAAAGAAGCAGTAATACATAATCATGAGCCCAAATACATCTGATCTTATTTAACTAGGACCATTCACAACTTTTTTTTTTTTTAAAGATTTTATTTATTTATTTGATAGTCAGAAATCACAAGTAGGCAGAGAGAGAGGAGGAAGCAGGCTGTCCGCAGAGCAGAGAGCCCGATGCGGGGCTCGATCCCACCACCCTGGGATCATGACCCGAGCCGAAGGCAGCGGCTTTAACCCACTGAGCCACCCAGGTGCCCCACCATTCACAACTTTTAGTTTTTTTTTACAGTGACTTCTTTCTCAGAGGAAAAAAAAAATATTTTTTTTTGTTTGTTTTGGCAAAGGGAAAACCTATTAATTAACTCTGAAAGAACTCTACAGGTTTTAAGTGTACAATTTGGCATGTTTTTACAAATTAACAGACTTTAGATTTTAGAGCAATTTGTGGTTTAAAGAAAAATTGAGCATAAAGTATAGAAAGTACACTCCTCACTCCTAAAACACATAATTTCTCCTATTTAACATCTTGCGTTAGTGTGGTGCATTTTTTACAATTGATTCAATCTTAATATTGATACATTATTATTAACTCCACAAATTTGCAGTAGGGCCACTCTTTGTATATTCTATAGGTTTTGACAAATACGTAATGACATGTCTCTGCCATTACTGTATCATATAGAATAGTTTCACTGCCTTAAAAATCCCTTGTGCTCCACCTAGTCCTCCCTCCTGCCCTCCTCCTGAACCTTTGGCAACCATTGATCTTTTTCCATAGTTTTGCACTTTCCAGAATGCCAAGTAATTGGAATCATATAGTATGTTGCCTTTCAGATTGGCTTCTTTCATTTAGCAACATGAATTTCTGGTTCCTTGATCTTTCTGTGGCTCTATCATTCATTTTTTTATTAATGAAAACTATGCATTGTATGAATGTACCACAGTTTATCCATTCACCTGGTGAACATCTTGGTTGCTTGTAAATTTTGGCAACTACAAAGAAAGCTGCTTTAAACCTTTGCATGCAGGTTTTTGTGTCAATCTAAGTTTTCAACTCATTTGGGTAAATACCAAGGAGCTACAGTGAGGTGGGTTTTTTTAAAATTAAAGATTTTATGTATTTGAGAGACAGTGAGAGGTAGAGAGAGAGAACATGAGCACACACAAAGGGAGAAAGAGAGAGAGAAGCAGACTCCCTGCTTGAGAGTCCCAACTTGGGACTTGATCCTAAGACCCTGGGATCATGACCTAAGCTGAAGGCAGATGCTTAACCGACCTTGCCATCCAGGTGCCCCTACAGTTTTTAAAACCTGCCATCTCTGTGATTCCAGTAGAGAGCTAGTGGCATGGGCCTACAGTCCTCAAACTGAGCACTGCTAGTACAGTGACTACTGCTGGCTACTTTGTATGGAGTCAATGAGTTTATTCATATAAGATGATTAGAAACGTGCCTGGCAAATAGTAAGCACTCAGTAAAGGTTGCTGTCATCATCATTGTCATCATCATCATCATGAATCGTCATCACAGTTACTAGGTTCCAAGCTCTGTGCTCAGAGTTTCATGTACTTTGTCTCTTCTCAAAGAACTTGGCCAGGTAGGACCCCTTGTTCTTGCTTTTCATGTGGATATCTGAAACTTAAGGAGATTAAATAACATGTCCAATGTCACACAACTCGAGAGTGGCAGACAGAGACATAAACCCAGTCCTTTGTGATGCTGAGGCTTTAAAAACACTTTCATGGCAAGGGGAGAGCAGTTTACTGAAAAAGTTTAGGAAAAAAAGGATAATACTAATAATTAAACACTGGGATTTTTTAAAAAGGCATTTTGGAAAAAACAAAAAACAACAACAAAGAAGAGAAGATTAATTTTATCAACCTTGTGAAAAAATAAACAAAACCCAAAGCCATTGTGCTATAATTATATGCACTAATCATGGGTCTAACTATTGTAATGGTTCATTATGCATATTTGTACAAATTACAAAATGAGTTGTAATTATTCCCACGTTGTAAATAAATGACAAGTGACTACATGCTTCCTGAAAAACATAATGAAATGACTTGTCAAGTACATTATTTTTATTAAAGCAAAGGAATCCTATGTCATTGGAATTAACTTGTACCCAACCCCAAGGTCGGCATTCCTGTCATAGCCATGCCTTTCTAAACTGCCCTGCCTGTCTCTACCACTTCTTGAGATTAATACATTTCTTTACCATTTTCTCTCACAGTCTTGGGAATGCCACCTTTAGTATAATGCAGTGGTTAAAAGCTTAGCCTCAAAAGACAGAAGGGTGGACGTTCAAATCCTGTATCTGCCCTTTATGATCAGTGCCTTGATGGGGGGGCACGTTGCTGCTAGACCTTGATTCTTTACATATGCAGTGGTGATACAATGGATCTTGACTAAGATTGTTATAAAGATAAATGTGTGCAATGTGTAAACAAATACACACACATACTTAGCTCATGGTCTGGAATATAGGAAGGAATCAGTACATCTTCTTCCTGTGATTAGGGCCCAATTCTCATAAATGCTCTTCATATGGTGAGTCGGAGATTCAGCACCTTGGGGAAGTGGGGAGTGAGCTTGTACGGAAACAAGAGGGTAGACTGTCCACTAAGTACTATTTTAAAAAATTCATTAAACATGTACCAATCAAAATTTTATTTCTAAACATTTTACACAGAACCCAAGAGAAACAAAACAATGACACAGTTCTCCTGTCTCCACAGAGCTCACATGCATGTCCAAGGGGGAGGATAGGCATGTGAATGTATAAACTAATAAATGATAAACGTGTCATAAAAAAGGTACAAACACTGGGGTGCTGGCTATTTTTGGTTTCTGGTGATAGGAAACCACGAAAAAGCAATTAAACCTGCTTATGGTCACCTGAGAGAGACCTGCAGCTGAATTCAAATCAATGCAAAATGGAGCCTTCCAGAAATAGAGCCAATATTCCACCCACACAAGTTGGAGCACCTCCAAGCCCCGGTGGGAATGAGGCAGCTACAGCTTTAACACAGGTACACACAAACGGGCTTTCAGTCAAGTTCTGGGCACAGCATCACTCTAATTTTGGTCGTTGATATCACACACAAGAAAAGAGTCCAGTATCAAATATTGAAACCATGTTTAATGCCTCAGGGTCACATTTCAAACCAAGGGCTATTAACCAAAGAGCCACACGACTCCTGGCTACCTCAAAAAATAGCCTAGTAACTTGATACAGAAATGAGAAGATGAGAACCACAGGCTAGCTGTGAAAGATTTCTATGGCTCTCAAGGGATGGTGAGATCCTAATATAGACACTGAGACTCCCCTGTGAACTTCCTGTGAGCTGTTTTTCTGTCTTATTCATCTTTGTGCCCTCAGGTCCTAGCAAGAATCTTGTCACCCCGACTTTCGTCAAAAAGTTTGCTGCGTATAAGTGGATTGAATTATTAGATTTTAAAGACTTGCAAAATACTGAGCTGTATTGGAGCTAAAAAAAATTATCTTAATTAAGCGTTTAAGAGGCCTATGATACAGAAGTAAGAATGAATCCTTGGGTAACTCAATATTTTTTAAAGGACTATAAATTAACACTCTAGAAAGTATCTTTGGCTAAGGGCTAGCTATACATTTATTAATAATAAATATAGTTAATAAATTATAATAAATAATGGCATTCTTACTTTTTTTTTAACTTTATTTAAGCTTTATTTAAACATATAATGTAACCCCACCACCCTCTCCCAACCCCTTTTCCCCCCACCCCCCTCACTAGAGCATATTATGCTTAGCGAAATAAGGCATTCTTACTTTTTATAGGAATATAATGCTACCAACTATCCCTGGGGAAAATGTTTTAATTTTTTTCTTCCGAAAGTGATAAATATCATTTTGCTCAATTGTCCATTCTCTTAACTAGTTTTCATTAGTTTTACTATAAATTTGTGTTATTTTAATTTTTAAATTATAAAAATTGCAAAATCAATGCTTGTCTGAAACACATGTAGGAAATAAAAATGGAAATCTTTCATTTCCTCCACCTACTGCTCCTGATTCTGACATTTTGGTGTACAACTTTTCAATCCTCTTTCTAATGTATGCATAAACGTACGTCCATAGTGCATACTTTTATATTCATATAATATTTTAACATAAAACTGATCATGTTGCATATTTTTTTTTCTGCAACTTAAAGGCCTTTTCTTAGGACTCAGTCTCTGTACAGAAGTTGTAATGTAACTATATGCTTATTTCTATGTTTATTTATTTATTATCTTCCACACCAGATTACGAGCTCCCTAAGAACTGTTATTCTCCATTGTGTGCCTTAGTGCTTAACACAATTCAAGCTCCTAATAATTCCTTGTTTAATATCGACTGAATAAGTAGATAAAAAGCATTTTTTATGAGCAACTGTAGACATTCTGCTATGAGGGCCTTGAGCTTCCCTTCTCTCTTTCCAGGATGTGTCCTTCCAATGTCTACCAGGATTTCTGCATGGATACATCACCATTGATTGGATGGTAATACCAAGTCTCTATTGATGAGAACCTAACCTCATTTTATTTTTCTCATTTTAAGCTAGTCTTTTATGAAAAATGAAAGTTTTATCTAGGCATCTATCAGGCTGCTATAGCAAAATACCACAGACTGGGTAACTTACAAACATCAGAAATTTATTTCTTTTGGTTCTGGAGGCAGGAAGTCTGAGGACAGGGAGCCAAAATGACCAAGTAAGAGCCCTCTTCAGGTTACTCCTTGCTGTGTCCTCATGTGGTGGAAGGGGTTCGGGAGCCCTGGAGGATCTCCAAAACACTGATCCCACCATTGAGGGTTCTACCCTAATGACCTATCACCTCCCAAAGGCACCCTACCTTTTACCATCACCTGTAGGGGTTAGGATTTCAACATGAATTTTGGGGGGGGGCACAAACATTCAGACCATAGCAGCATAGTAAAAATATTCAAACAAAAAGGAAAAAAAAATATATGAAATGAAAAACAAGAGTAGTCATCTGTCCCTACCCCTAATTCCATTTCTCAAAGGGAGTACTAGTACTTTCAACTGCTTTTATTTTATATCCTCTGGGGCTTTCCTTTGACATTTGAATAAAATATTTATGATTCATAATTAACAGTTTAGATGGCATCTTTTAATCCTTCAAGGTAAAAGATGAGGAACTTTGTACATATTGTTTCTTAACCATAATCCCTTCAATTTCCTGCTTTTAAAAAGGTTCTTATTTTTCATGGCCAAAGTCTATAACATTTATGATATAATCTCTATAATTCAGCATTCCCTGATTTGTCTGATTGTTTCTAAAAATTTAAACCCAAATAAGGATAACACAGTTATTAAATATTCTTCATTGTCAAGTAAGGTTTTCTTTTTGCTCCAAAAACATAAAGAACTAAAATACTGTGTCTCTGAATACTACCTACTGGGAAAAAAAAATATATCCCATTTGCCAAAGAACGTGGATTTGCCTCTTCAGTTTTCTTGTCTTCTTGTAGGTAAAACTCAGTTTCCATGGTTCCTTTTTATCTCATTTCATATTCTTTATTGCATTCCTTTTCTGTTTTGCTTAAGTTTTCTCTAGAGAAATTGTTTTCCTATGGGATTCATGAATGTAAACTTTTCAAATCCATACAGAGCTGAAAATATTTTATTTTATTCTTATAATATTTGATAATTCAGATAGGTATGAAATTTCAACTTGAAAATTATTTTTCCTTGAGTCTTGGAAGGTGTGTGATTTAGTATTCTAGAATTCAGTGTTGTTGATGAGAAGCCTGTTGCCAGTTCCATTCTCATTGCCTATAGGTAGGTGGGAGGCCTGTTGTAGCAAAGTAGTTCATGATTCCAAGTTGTTGCTATTTGCTGATTGAATCAAATAGCTCTAAAAAGCTTATTAAATAACATCTTACTGTCACTTTTTTTTCAAAAATTTGGACATTATCTATTCGTCTTTCATTGGTGGAAATTAAAGATTTATCATTCTTTTATCAGATCCTCCAAGCAGTCTTCTATCCATCTTTCTGATGAACTTAGAATTTTGGTTAGGTCAATATTAACATTTTTTAATGATTATTACCATGTAAATTTTATTCAAAGCTATCTTGTACATCTTTTTGCTTTCCCTAGAGTTTAGTTTAGTTTTTCCTTAGAGTTTAGTTTCCCTAAATTCTTTTTTGTTAGTTTTTTTAACATAACCTCAAGATTTTATTGTCTTCATAATATAACAAAATATGAAGCTTAGAACTAGATCAGTTGGCCCTTTCTCCTCTTATCTCCTCCCCGTTCAAAATTCTTGCATCTCTTAATAGCCAGCATTCTCTTAGATCTGCAGTTGGGCTTGACACATTTGAACCTCAGCACAATCTTCTTTGTAGTTTTAGTCTTTTTCCGGAAAATAGGCTTAGTCTGCCTACCATAGCCACTCTGCTTCCTATCATAACACTGCTTTCCCTGCACATAAAGAGAATCTTTGCCTTTCTTGTGTTGTGTCACTTTGTGGGGTTGGTGCTTGCCACACTTACTGCAGAAAGTCTGACGGGTAACTTCACCATGTTTGCGAAAGCGCTATTGGCTCAGAAAACTTTTTTTAATGTTAGTTTTAAAAATATATTTATTGTTGATTTATACCCACACTTTCTGCTATTCTTAAATATTCTTTTGATATGTATATTTGAGCACATGTGGTATGCCATCAATTTTGTCTTTTTTGGAGAATTCTCTCTGGAAGTTTCTGAACTTCTCCAATTTGGACCTGTTTCTTTCCAGGCTTGTTGCATAGTCATTTTGGGAATTTCCTCACTGTGTTTAGGTTGAATGCCCTGTTCCAGAATCTCACATTTTATTTCTTATTTGACTTGCTCAGTTTGGAGGAATGCCTCTTCCTACAGCTTTCTGAGAAATAGTGCATGAGATATAGGTTTTGACATCTTACATTTCTGAAAACATCTTTATTCTACCCTCATATTTGATTGATGATTAACTGGATTTAAATAAATTTTGTGTTGGCTTCCATCTCCCTCAGAATTTTTGAAGACCTTGTTCCATTTTCTTCAAGTTTCCAATTTTGACATTGAGAAGTCTGATACAATTTTGATTCTTCTTTTTTCTTTCTTCTTCTTCTTTTTTAATGTGCACAACACCTATTTTTAGCCTCTGAAAGTTTTTAGGATTTTCTCTTTGTTCACAGTCTTCTAATATTTATCCATCACATGTCTAATTTTAAGAGATGTTTTTGCCCTGCATGCTTCTTATTAAAAGCATCCTAATCTTATTTTATGGTTATAACATTTTCTTTTATTTCTCTGAGAATATTAAAGATAGTATTTTTCAAAGTTTTCTTTAAAACAGACTGTTTCCTCCAACTTTCTTTATTCTGGATACAGCTTTGGTCTTTCCAATTATGCTTTCTTCATATATCTATATCTATATTTATATCTGTCTATATCTATATTGATCCTTGGTTCTATGTTCATGTAAGAATGGGGCATTAAAAAGCTGATGGGAAGCTTTGTGAACATAGTTGGGTCTATTGACCATTGGTTTTCCAGGAGGGATATTGACCAGGCAGTTTAATTGGGGAATTCCTGATGTCAGTATCTTTTGGTCTGTTCTTTTGGGTCATCCTGTTTCTCAGAGAAGAATCTCCTGGTACTCTGTCTGAAGGGAAAAAGCATCACTGAAAAAGTTTTGGGATCCAGGTGGGAATAGGGCACTGGGTGTCTAGATTCTGTATATACCTTCCTAGACTTTCATTTACTTCTCTGTTTTTTTGTATGGTAACTCTTCCCTCAGCTGTATCTCATTTCCCCCAGTCAGGAGATTCTGTTTAGTTCAGGTACCTAAGTCAGTAGCCATTTATCTTTCTGTTTCTAGCTCCCCCAAATTTTGTTGTTATAATCTTTCTTCATGTTCTTTTTATCCTCATTAATATTTTTAATTTTAAAGATTTTTAAAAAATATTTTATTTATTTATTTGACAGAGATCACAAGCAGGCAGAGAGGCAGGCAGAGTGAGAGGGGGGAAGCAGGCTCACCGCCGAGCAGAGAGCCTGACCCGGGGCTCGATCCCAGGACCCTGAGATCACGACCTGAGCCGAAAGCAGAGGCTTTAACCCACTGAGCCACCCAGGTGCCCAGTTTTAAAGATTTTTAAACCCATTTATATTTATTGTGGTTAGTGATATGCTTGGTTTTATTCTACATGCTGTCTTTTTTTTTTCTAGTTTCCATTCATTTAAAAACTCTTTCTTGGACAGATAATTTTTCTATTCCATTTCTATCTCTATCCTAAGGTTGGAAATTTTACAATCTTTACATTATATTTCTAATTTCTGGTGGCTGATCTTAAAATTTAATAGCAATGAAAATTTTCTAGCATTTTTTAAGTCAATAATCTATATAATTTCTCTAAAAGAGATAAGAACCTTAGAATGCTTATATTTCCTACTTCTCTGTCCCCCAGCTATTTCCCATGTTGAGATTATCTGAGATTTTAGTTCCAAATTATCAGAAATACTTATACACTTGATATATTATTTTATTTATATCACTATGTTTAATATGTTATATAGTATACTATCTATTATATACCTGATATATAATAGATATTATATATTTATATGTTATAATTTCATATACTATGACACATTTAATGATATATATATTATAGTATTCATATTTTTACTTATCATTGCTTTTTTGGATCCATTTCTTAGATTCATTTTTTGTTTCTTTTTTTTTTAATGAAGTGAAACCAAATCATTCATTGAGAGAAAGTTTATTGGTTCAAGAAAATTTCTGATTCCTTGTGTGTTCTAAAATGTATTTATTTTGACTCACTCTTGAAAGATAATTTGCTGGACCTATAATCCTAGGTTAATTTTCCCACACGATTTTTTTTTTTT
>ML093559.1:66582-124540 GCA_003697995.1 Taxidea taxus jeffersonii
TTTTTTTTTAACTATTTTTTAAAAGATTTTATTTATTTATTTGACAGACAGAGATCATAGGTAGGCAGAGAGGCAGGCAGAGAGAAAGGGGGAAGCAGGCTCCCCGCCGAGCAGAGAGCCTGATGCGGGGCTCAATCCCAGGACCCTGAGATCATGACCTAGGCCAAAGGCAGAGGCTTAACCCACTGAGCCACCCAGGTGCCCCCCCCAATATGAATTTTTAAGAGATGGCCCCAAGAAGACATTTTTGCATGTATTGTGGATGATGAGGCCTGTGTCAGTCTGATTCTTGTTTCCTTATTTAGACTCAGGGTATTTTTCCTCTGTGAAGCAATTGAGATTTTTGTCTCTATCTTTGGAGTTCTGAGTATATACTATAATGTGTCTTTTTTATTCATCCTGTTTGGCACTTAGTGGGTCCTCCCATCTTGGAGATACCTGTCTTCAGTTGTTAAAATTTGTCTTCCATTATTGCCTTGAATATTTCTTCACTTCAATACTATATAATCTCCTTTCTGGAATAATAGATAAATATTGAAAACATCTGGGTCTAACCTCTGAGCCTCTTAATTTTTTTTATTGTTCATTCAATCTCTTGAGTTGTGTTGTACAAGAATGCCTCCTTTTGATCATCTAGCTCATCAATCTGCTTTTAATTGTCCATTTTGCTATTTAGCCTAGCTATTGAGTTTATTTTTTGATTTAAATGATCACATTTCTAGTTGTCAAGACCTACACTTGCTTTGCCGAATAGATGTCATATTCACTGTTATGACCTTCAAGACGTTATTTTTTTCCTATTCTCAAGGTTTCTTCTGTTTGCAGCTGCTTCTGCTTGTTATGTTTACATGCAGTACTGGTGCTTCATGGTTTTACATTCTT
Source organism: Taxidea taxus jeffersonii (assembly GCA_003697995.1). Taxonomy (NCBI): domain Eukaryota; kingdom Metazoa; phylum Chordata; class Mammalia; order Carnivora; family Mustelidae; genus Taxidea; species Taxidea taxus. The sequence goes on from ML093559.1 coordinate 67,465, forward strand.
CAGATTGGAGCCTCTCTGTTAGCCTTTCCATGAAGCCTGCCTTTGGGAGAGGGTCAGTGACCAGAGGACAGGTAGATATGCTTATATGCAGAGGAGAGTGGATACAGGTTTCTCCTCCTTTAACCCAGGGCTTGGTTCTGTGTCCTCAGCACAGCCTAAGGGCAGGGTGGGGTGCTTGTCTCCTCAGCTGCCCCAAGGTCTATTTCTCTCACCAGTAACTGCCAAGTCTGGGCTTCAAAACCCCTATGCCTCCTTCCTCTTTTCTCTTTAGTCCTTTTTTTGCAAGTGTTTTGGTTTGTGGTTTCTTTCTTTGATCCCTTTGACTTCTGTCTTTCATGAGTCCTCAAAGTTTCTGGTTCTATGAAGGCGTTCCTTGCTTTTCATTGTAGAAATGAATACTAAAAATTTTTTGTGGCTATTATTTCTGGGGATGGTCTGGGAAGGTAAGGCTAACAGCTGGTGCTCAGTGTGCCAGCCATCCTGATTTTGAAGTTCCTCAGTTTCATAAAGGAGCAGTTTACAACTGGCCTTCTATGGCGGTTTATTATAGATGGCTGTAGAAACATCTTTTCTGGAGCCAAACTGTTCCTGGGTTTGGATTCTATCACTTAATAGCCAAGTGACTGAAAGTAAGTTGCCTAACTTCTCTGTGCCTCAGTTTCTTTATTTAACAAGGATAATAATAATACCTGCTTCAGAGAGTTTGTAAAGGTTCAGTGAGTACCTGGCTTTTTTAAGTCCTCAACAAATATTGTCCTTATAACTCCAGAAATTGGAAGAGTCTGTTTGGCTCAACAGGTATTCAGCTCTTTGTTAATTCCCTTGATAAGTGCCCAGGTTCCATTCCTGCTTTTTGTAATAGCTGACCTAAGTCTTGAAGTTTCATTGAGCCCTATAGTTTTGAAGTGCTGTTTTTCCTACACTATTCCCTTTGTTCATTTGATCATATTTGCTTTCTCTCTTCCTGGTTCCTTTGAACTTTCTGTTCTGCTTAATTCCTTTTTTGCCTGCATTGTGATAGGTTCATTAAAAAAATGAATCTATTTTCTCCCATTTCAATAGGACACAAGACAAGGAAGGATACACGATGCATATGCTCAGTTTTCCATCTTGAATCTGTGTCCAGGCTTAGGAAATACTAAGCTTCCCAGCTAGCACTGGAGTGTGATCTCTGGAGCCATTGGCAATGACACAGCATTTTATCCCTGAAAGCTGCACTGAATCACAGTTTTGGTTTTTTCTCGGTGTTTGTTTATTTGTTTCTTTTAATTTGCTTGCATTTCAATGACTCACAGTTTCTTCTTTCTGTGGCTAATCACACAACAGCATGTATATTTATGAAACTCAGCTACCCGTTCAGACTGGAATTATTGGCACTTTCAGATCTTCAGCCATAAGGCTGAGCAGCAGGTTCTGTTTCCAAGCTAGCCTCCTCAGTGTCTCACAGCCCCACGCATTCTGTTTCTCCATGGTTCACAACTAGGAAAACATGATTCTTTCAGGAAAATTTTCTTATGTTGCTCCAAGAGCAAAGACAAAGTCTAGGACTAAGTACACGTCTTTAAAGTTTAAGATAGAAAAGGGCAAAAAAAGAGCAGAGTGTAATAAATACAGACTGATTTGTATTTACTAGATTAGAAGCTACTCACTGGTTTAAAAAGACCCATGTTCTAAGAGATTGAAGCAAGCTATATTAATGGATACCACTCTCCGTAGGAAATAGTACAGCTTGTTTGTTATTAACACTTGCCTTTTAAAATGGGGTTTGCTTGGAAATGAATTTATGAGTGATAATAGTAATACATATTATTTAAGACTTAACTTGCAAAGTGCTCTATAGTCACTTCCAACCAATAGTTAAAATGGTTTAATTGTTAAGTATGGTGCTGGGGAAAATGTTTGGGGCTACAGAGAATTAATATAGATACCCTTCTGCATGTTTCCAACCAAATAGAGAGCTTTCTCTTTTCTGAAATATAATAATCTTAGGTTTAGCTGTGTTGGGCACATTTCTGTAAGTAAAGATACCGCTGATAGTCAGTCTGGAGAGAAATACAAATAGCTACTGGAAGGCTGTTATCCAGATCCTGAAAACTATGGTTTTAGCCAGAACTTTCTTACAAAGACATTGCTTTCACATCTGTAATTACCAAGGTGTATAAATAGCCCCCAAATTAAAACACAGTACTTTCTTTATTCCTTCCGCTTGGGAGATTAAAGTAAACTTGACACCAGGGCAAGGCCTCGTCTCTAATACTCTCATATCACTATGCCTACTTCGCTCAATTTAGACCCAAATGGATTGTATCTATCTTTAAATTTTTTTGGAGGATGTCTGCAACTAGGCACTAAGCATTAGATGATTTTAAAGCTGCAGAATACTGAATCTTGCAGTTTTGATCTCTTATGCCCAAATCAGAAATATCCCATGTGACTTCCATTTATTTCACTCATTACCAAACCAATACTAAGGATGGGGTAATAAGTTAGGTTAAAATGAATCCCACCTAGAGCTTCTATTAATTAACTGACCCAAGATAGTTTTAAAGATCACAAGAATTTGAAACGAAATGGGGGAAGGGAAGGGGTAGATCTCTATTTAGTTGTGACTTCTTCAGAGATGGTGGCCCTATTGGTATTTAAAAACTGGTATTGTAGCAGAATATTGTGCAGAATATTCCTGGCCACTTTCCTACCTTGGAATTCGAAGGCTTATTTGTCCCTGGAGAACAGACATTTTCGAACTGTCCCAAGGATTTCTGGGAGTTATCTGGGGGTTCTTGGGGGTTGTGGAGGTGGCTGGTTGTCAGAGAGAAGGCAGCTGGCTCAAGGCCAGACCCTACCCTGTTCCAAACTCACACAACTTCACTATCACATACTCGCAGATTCTACTGATTTTATGGAGATTGTTTCTCTTCAACATAAAGTTTCAGTTAATAAAGATTATCCACCTCAAAACAAAATAAAATCAACAAACAAAACCCCCTCCTGTTTTGAAACTGGCGCTTTCAAAGTCAATGTGTGATTCTTTCTGAGAGTAAAGTGGTCAAAGAATTTTGAGATTTTCTGAAGGAAAGAGCAGTCTGACAGACTGAAAACTCACTATTCTCTGAATTCTTCTCCAGGGATCTGGGGTGGTGTGGAGGCAGCAAGAGATTTAGAAGCCACATATATTTGACTTTAGGGACTGGATATATCTAGCTTCACGTTCAATTCATATTCAGACTCAACCAACATTTGCAGAACTTCCTTCTTGTATGTCTAGCCCCATCCTAGGAGTTTTTAATGCATGTTATCTTGCCCATTTCCCAAAGCACATTTGAGGTATATATTATTATCCCTATATTATAACTGAGGAAACAAATGCTCACAAAGGATAAATGTTTTGTGCAAAAGCACATGACTCCATAAGTGGTAGGGCCAAGATTTAAACCCATCTTCTTGGAGCTTTCTTCTATAACATGATTTGGGTCTTAGACCCTAAAACTCTGAGAATTTATGCATTATATCTTACTTTCATATTATTTGCACTATTCATGATTAAATATAATTCCAATTATATGAAATTCTGGAAAAGCCTAGATTATGGAAACCATAAAACTCTCAGTGCTTGGCAGGGGTCGGGGAGGGGAAGGCAGAGCACGGAGAATTACCTTTGTCCAAACCCATAGAATGTATAATGCTTAGAGTGGACTATAATTTAAACTATGAGCTTTAGGTGATAATGATGTGTCACTGTAGGCTCATTGATTGTGACAAATGTACCACTCTGGGGTGGGGGAAGTTATGCATGCATGGGAGTAGAGGGTGTACAGGAAAAATCTCTACACCTTTCCTTTAATTTTGCTATGAACCTAAAGGAATATAAAGTCTTTTTTTAAAAAAAGATTTTGTTTATTTATTTGAGAGAGAAAAAGCAAGAGAGAGAGCATGAGCAGGGGGAGTGGCAGAGGAAGAAGCAGGCTCCCCCTGAGCAGGGAGCCCAATGGGGGCCTTGATCCCAGGACCCTAGAATCATGACCTGAGCTGAAGGCAGATGCTTAACTGACTGAGCCACCCAGGTGCCTGGAATATAAAGTCTTAATTTCTCTTTAAAGGGAAGTATATTTAATACTAAATACTGAAAGTATATTTATCATAAGCAATACAATTCTACTGTGGGTGAAAGGACTCATTTTTTACAGTGATTCCATAAAGATGCCTTTATATTTCCTGGGTTTTCCTATCCTTCCAATAACAAGCCAGGGTCACTTTGGGAAGTCAGAGTATAAGGATACCCAGGTTGAAGAACTCCTGGGGCTATTCTAGAGGATCAAGGAAATTAGTTGTTCCCCACCCCAACATTGTGAGGGTCCAATATTAATAAAATGCATTTTAAAGGGCTACAGATTTTAACCCAAAAGAAATTGCCCATCTAGTTTGCAAGCAGATTGTAATAAAAGGTAGATTTCATTTACAAGTGTTTATTTAGGTTATAGGAAAGTTTTCTGACTTCTCGGCATGATTATATTTGATAAGGTCTTAGTATTTAATGTGTATTTTCTTGTGTTCTAAGATCATAACTATACAAACTGTGCCCAGGGTAGTTCTTTTCTTATACATCAAATATATTGTACTAAATTATGATGCTTTCTCAGCACTATGTGGTTTTATTGTGTGTTCTTGCTTTTAAAAAAAATTATATTCTTATTTTGTATTTATAAAACACTAAGCATAAGCTGGCTTGTTAAATATAAGAGCTACTGCAAATATTTCTTTGAAGAAATGAAAACACTGAATCAGCATTGCTGCAGCAAAGTTGGAAACTGAATGTGTTTTCTCCTCTCGTATCAATGGATAGCCTCTCCTTTGTTCTTGAACGTTCCCTGAATGTCACTGCAGATTTCCCATACCTAACCTATCAATAGTATTTCTGGACAAAAAAAAGAAACTATGTATAGTTTCCTATACATATACACATACATGTATGTATATATACATTTGCACATATATTCCTGTGTAAAGCTATAGATTGTCCAAGTCAGATCATAATTTCCTGGTCATTGTAGGATGTATCACATCATGTCATATCATATCATATCATCCTATCAGGTCTTGGTCTCCAGAGCTAGAAAATAAAGCAAATCTCATAGACTCATTCTGTGTGTTACTAAGAAATAGATTTCTTGGCTTGGTAAAAAGTCCAGGGAGTCGAGTGCCCTGGATTCAAAGTCTAGTTCTGCTCCTTATTAACTGGATGGCCTTGGCAATGACACCTACCCTCTATGCCTTCCATTTCTTTTATGTAAAACGGTGCCATTAGTCCCTAGCTCAGAGAAGCCTGATGACGAATAGCTGCTACTGGCCGCCTGGGTGGCCCAGTCGGTGAAGTGTCTGCCTTCGGCTCAGGTCATGATCCTGGAATCCTGGGATCAAGCCCTGCATGTGGCTCCCAGCTCAGCAGAGAGTCTGCTTCTCCCCATGACCCTTCCCCCTCTTCATGCTTTTTCTCTCTCTCTTTCAAATCAATAAAATCTTAAAAAAAAAAAAAAAAAGGAAACAAACAAAACAAGATGAATAGCTGCTACTTAACAAGTATTGTCGCCACACTAGTCACAGTGGAAAATGTTCTCATACATTACATCATTTTATCTTCCCAACAATTCTTTTTTTTTTTTAATAATTTTTTTTTAGTTATGTTATGTTAGGTACTCTTATCTGACTCTTCTCGAAGAAGTTAGCCAGAGTTGCCCAAGGGCACGTAGTCAGTGAGTGCCTGAGATGGATTCAAACACAGACTCCTTTCTCTGGACTCACAAGCTCATGTGTTAGGGACAGCTGTAAAATCACCTTATAAACTAGAAAGCGTTGTCACAGGTAAGGCATTTCTTTTGGGGAAAGAGAGAAAGTGAGTGAAGAAAATGGAGGGGAGTAGAGAGGACAGGAAATGAGAGAGGAGAGACCTGGGTGCTACAGGACTAGAGCAGGGGCTCTCCTCTCCATGTTCATGCCCCTCTCCCCCAACTGAGGGAGGACAAGGGGATGGAGCGTCTGCGGAATGGGTGACATCACCTATCCATCAAGTGTCCACACTCAGTATGGACACATCTACAGTATGTTGGGACAGCTTCTTCCAATGAACTCTGGGCACCTTAGTGTAGGGAATTAGCCTTTTTGGGAAGGATACTGAACTCCTCCGGGTAAACACCCTGCTGGGCCCCAATGGCTGGTCTTAAGCTAAGAGTATCACCTACTTCCTCTGAGAGTCTAGATGAACAAACAAGACCTGTGGAAAAGGAAACATTCACAAAGCTCCTGCTTGCATAGGAAACCTGTTCATCAGAGGCCCATAAAGAAGCAGGCAAGGGCTCATGAGCCACATCTAGAAGCTCAGTGAATTATTTTCCAGGACCTCTTGTTTCTCGACATTATTTGAAATTCCAGCGTAGGGTCAGTTAGCTAAAGATTGACTGCTTAAACCAAAAAACTCTAAAGATCCTTCAGATCGCCTTATTAAAACTTTCTTATCTGCTTAAATGTTCTTTACTTCCTTACACTTTATTGATAACAAACAGCCCCTCCCCAAGTGCTTTCTTGCTTCCCTTCTCATACCAAGAGGAAGTGGCCTCTTGAAAAGTAATTTCCATTTATAGAGTGGGGGAAAAGAAGGATTTTTGTTCTTTTCCATTGCAGGTCAGGGCCACATGAGTAATGAAGCCTTAACAAGCAGGGTAATCAATCTTCAGCAGCTGAGTATTTCTGTGCGCTCCAAGGACTTAACTGCAGCATTTTACAGAGACTAGGAAGTGTCTCTTAATAACAACCACAACAAAGAATTGACATTTATATAGTATTATTGAGTTTATAAAGTATTTTCACAAGTCTCATGTAACGTCACCTCCAGCATTTAATATGATTTTCAAAAATAATAGCTAACATTCCCTGAGTCTTATTAAGTGTCAGGCAGTTATATGAAACCCATTTGGTGCATTGTTTCATCAGTCTCCAAGATAACATTCTATTTCCTCCATTTCCTAGATAAGGAAACTGAGGCTCAAAGGAGTTAATGACTCATCCAAGGAGTCATCAGGACTTGGCATTTTCTATTTCTTCACACCCACACTGCCTGCAGAAGGCTCTGGTCCAGTCATTACCTACGAGGCTAATCTGCATCTCACTACTGGGATTGCCTTGGAGGAGATGAGGGGTGCAGGAGAGGGGCCTCTGTCACCATGTGTTCTCTGAACTGTGATCTGCAGGGTGTTGGCTGTCGTATGAAAAAAAGGCTCTCTGATCAAGTGAGTTTTCTCACTGTTGAGTTATATAAAACTAAACAAGTGTTTTACTTAAAAAATGTCTTTTCAGGAGCCTTAAGTTTCCCCAAACACACTTTGGGGTATGCTGATCTAGGTTATTCCCTCAAAGCAAGAGGCAGAGCTAGAAGATGAGTCAATTTTGGCCTCCCAGGGTCTGGGACCCATTCTCTTTCTATCTTAAGAAATAGTTGGAAAAATACTGAATTGAAATGGCTTCACTTAGAAAAAGTATGTTAAACAAATATGGCTGCCCAGAGCCATGCCCTGCATTTGATATCTTTCCTAGCTCCAACGCCAGCTTCTGTGTTCCAGGTCAGAGCCCTTCTCCGGGCTTGCCCACCCTCCCCCAGGCAGCCCAGGGCAACACGTAGGACTTGGGAGGTGAATGGCTTTGAGACCCAGTCTCATCTCGGTCACCTTCCAGCATAATTGCTTTAGGTAAGTTTCCCCCTCTGTGCTTCCATTTCAATATCTGTAAAATAAGAACAATGATATCTGCTTCATATGGTGTTTGTGTGGATTCAGATGATATAATAAGGCAGCTAGTATAAAGTCTGGTGCAGAGCAGGTGATCCATAAAGGTAGCTATTCTGGAAAGCTAGAAATAGAGCCTTCAAAAGAAAAGCTGATCTTAGATGTGGCGTGGTCCCAGTATACAAAAGGGGTTTAGTAAATATTTACTTTGCTGGCTCCTTCTTGAGGAACATTCAGCAATATTTTATATTAACCACAAATCTCCATGTTATCCCTTAGCCAAAAAAAAAAAAAAAAAGAAGAAAAAAGAAAAAGAAAATACCTTGTATTTCTCCTATACAGCAGTAGGATCATAGTGGATGGTCCTTTGGGAACCTTTTTGTAAGTCCTTAGTGTAATATGTATTTCTAAATGGATTTGAGAGGAACATGAAATAGAGCACCCATCTCTTCCAATGCTGTTGTGTGGCACCATTAAAAAAAAAAAAATTATTTTTTGACAGAGAGAGACACAATGAGAGAGGGAACACAATCAGGGAAAGTGGGAGAGGGAGAAGCAGACTTCCCGCTGAGCAGGGAGCCTGATGCGGGGCTCGATCCAGGGACCCTGGGATCATGAACTGAGCTGAAGGCAGACATTTAATGACTGAACCACCCAGGCATCCCCAGTGTCAAGCCTTGCCAGTCCCTTCTATTGAGGTGAAATGTTCCTCTTCCTTGGAGCTTCATCCTACTCTCAGGTACTTTGGAGAAGTGCACTGAGCCCTCTCCCTCTGGACATGCCTTCTAGTCTCTGACAGCAGCCATCATGTTCCCTCACAGTCTCCTCTGTATCAGGAATAGGGAGAACATGGGAGAAGCATCTAGATTGTTAGAATGATCCCATAACTAACCTTTCCATCTCCAGTACTCATGTCCTTTATAGCTTTTTCCATATTGGAGAGAGTTTTCTAAAATAGAGAGAAAACTCCTGGCCCTTCTAGAAACCTGTGGCCCACTGAATGAAACCAGAGTCCTTGACAAAGCTTTCCCAGTTTAGTCACAATCTATCTTTCAGGTTACTCTCTCTGGCCCTCTCCTCCTCCCCTTGGCCTTAAGTACCATAGTAGACCACCCTCTTGACTCAGAATATGGCATATATTTTTATATATCAGTGTCTTGTTCAACGTACTCTCTTTGACAAGAACATTTTATTCGTTCTTTCTTCCATGCATATACCTATTCATTCATATGGCTCAGCTTAAATTTTGCATCTTCCAAATTTTCCAGGTACTTATTTACTTCCTGGTGTATATTGCCATAACATATAAACACATCCAACAGGTATAGGATATATAAGCCTCTAAATCAGTGATTTGGTTTATATCAGTCTATCTCACTACACTGTGAGCTCCTGGAAGCTATGGGAAGTGACTTGCTCATCTCTGTGCCTCCAACCACATAGTGCAGTATTTGGGGCAACTTGGGAGATGCTTGGTAAGTGTTGGTTGAATAAGCGAATAAAGAGTGAGGAGGGAGAGGATCCTGTTACCTCAGCCAGGGGCTGCTTTGAGTCCAGAGAGGCTGACAGTTTGAGACTTTCATGCTCTGAGCAGAGTCATTAATGTTGGGATAATTGTGTCCCAGACTTAGCAATACCAAGATAATATGTGAATAAAAGTATGAAATAAATGGAGGGTGACTATGTCTTATGCTTCTATCTCTGCTGGCTGAGAGGAAGAGGGGGGCCTAGCTAGTGCCCTGAGGGTCTGTGCAAGAATGTTCATTGTAAGAATATTTTTTTTCACAACTAGAGATGCTTTATTTTTATTTCTTTATTGAATTATAGTTGGCATACAATATTATGTTAGTTTCAAAAGGTGTGTAACATATTGATTCAATATTTTTATATATTATGAAATGATCACCTTGACATGTCCAGTTACTATCTGTCACTATACAAAGTTATTACAATATTATTGACTATATTTCTTGTGCTATGTATCATATCCCTGTGACTTATTTACTTTATAACTGGAAGTTTGTACCTCTTAATCCTCTTCACCTATTTCACAACCACCACTTTGTTTGTATCTCTGAGTCTATTTGTTTTGTTTCTTCATTTGCTTTGTTTTGTAGACATCACAAGGGAGATCGTACAGTGTTTGTCTTTTCTCTGTCTTCATTTAGCACATAAGGTCTATCCATGTTGTTGCAAACAGCAAGATTTCATTCTTTTTTCAGCTGAGTAATACTCTACTGTGTATGTTTATCACTTCTTCTTTATTCATTCATCTATCCATGATTGCTTGGGTTGCTTCCATATCTTGACTCTTAATAAATAATCTACAGTAAATAAAGGGGTGCATATATCTTTTCGAATTAGTGTTTTCATTTTCTTGGATCGGTACCCAGAAGTGGGATTACTGGATCTTATAGTAGTTCAACTTTTAATTTTTTTTAAAGATTTTATTTATTTATTTGACAGAGAGAGATCACAAGTAGGCAGAGAGAGAGAGAGAGAGGGAAGCAGGCTCCCTGCTGAGCAGAGAGCCCAATGCAGTACTCGATCCCAGGACCCTGAGATCATGACCTGAGCCGAAGACAGCTCCTTAACCCACTGAGCCACCCGGGCACCCCGACTTTTAATTTTTTTAGGAAACTCCATCTTGTTTTTCATAGTGGCTGCACAACTTTCTATTTCCAACAATAGTGCACGAAGTTTCCCTTTCCTCTACATCTTCACCGTCATTTATTATATCTTGTATTTTTAATAATAATCATTTTTACAGGTATAAGGTGGTATCTCATTGTGGTTTTGATTTGTAACTCCCTGACTAGTGATATTATTTTTTTCATGTACCTGTTAGCCATCTGTATGTATTTTTTAAAATGTCTATTCGGTTTTTCTTTTCATTTTTGTTTTTTTGTTTTTTTTAAAGATTTATTTATTTATTTATCAGATAGAGAGAGCGCAGGAGCGAGCACAGGCAGACAGAGGGGCAGGCAGAGGCAGAGGGAGAAGCAGGCTCACTGCTGAGCAAGGAGCCCGATGCGGGACTCGATCCCAGGACGCTGGGATCATGACCTGAGCCGAAGGCAGCTGCCCAACCAACTGAGCCACCCAGGCATCCCTAATTGGGTTGTTTTTGTTGTTGTGATTGAGTTGTGTGAATTCTTTGAATATTCTGGATATCGACCCCATACGGATATATCATCCACAAGTATCTTCTCTCAGTTATTAGGTTGCCTTTTCATTTTGTTAATGCTTTTCTTTGCTAGACAAGAGCTTTTTAGTTTGACATAGTCTGTTTGTTTTTGCTTTTGTTGTCCTTGCCTGAAGAGATCTATCCAAAAAAAAAAAAAAAAAGTACTGCTAAGACCGTGCTCAAAGAGCTTACTGCCTGGTTTCTTCTAGGATTTTTATGGTTTCGGGTCCTACACTTAAGTATTTAATCCATTTTGAGTTTATTTTTGTTTATGGTATAAGAAAGTGGTCCAGTTTCATTCTTCTGTCTGTGGCTGTCCAGTTTTCTCAGCACTGTTTGTTGAAGACACTGTCTTTCCATTGCATTTTCAGGCTTCCTTTGTCGTAGATTAATTGACCGTTTAAGTGTGGGCTTATTTCTGGGCTCTCTATCCTGTTCTATTGATCTATGTGTCTGTTTTTGTGCCAGTACCATCCTGTTTTGATTACTATAGCTTTATAGTATAGTTTGAAATCAGGGAGTGTGCTACCTCTACTTTTGTTCTTCTTTGTCAAGATTGCTGTGGCTATTCAAGGGTCTTCTGTGGTTCCATACGAATTTGGGGGGAATATATTTGTTCTAGTTCTGTGGAAAATGCCATTGGTGTTTGGATAGGGGTTGCATTGAATCTATAGTTTGCTTTGAGTATTTTGGACATTTTAACAGCATTAGTTCTTCCAATCCATGAGCCCAGAATATCTTTTTGTTTATTTGTATTGTCGTCAATTTCTCTCATCAATATCTTACAGTTTTCAGAGTACAGATCTTTTACCTCATTAGTTAAATTAATTCCTAGGTATTACAGAGTTTTGAAGCTTCTTGAAAATTGGAGATTTTGGGACTCTCCTATCCAATGTAGCCTAGCCCTGACCTGGAAGTTTCTGAGGACTTGAAAAGTAGGTGAGTCCCCCAAAAGATAAGTCAGACTATCAGAGCAGAAACTCAGCTGACTTGGAGAGGAAGGTATAGGATTTACTCAGAGAGGGCAAGCCTGCCTGGGTTTGTGCATGTTGGACCTGAGAATGTCCCAGCTCTTTGGTCAAGGATAAGAACACCTCCCTCTAAGGGTCCAGATTTCCCTTAAGTCACCTCTTCTCGGTCTGCTAACTTCAGCAAATTCCCTTGGTGGCAGAGGAGTCAGGACTAGAAAGCAAGTCATGACCCAATTAAGTGATCCCAGAATCTGAAACAGCGCCAGCTGCCACAGAACAAAGCCAGTTTTCAGGGACCAGAGGGCCCCTGAGGAAATCAAGAGAAAGCAGTTTCATTGGAAGTATGTAAATAAACTTTCTCATTTGATGAATAGGCATGGCTCCAAGTGGTCAAGCAAGGGGATTTGTTACCTTGGGGGTGGCTGTGGAATTTTCTTTCCTGGGGATTTTAACAGCAGGTTACATTTTTATCTGTCAGAGTTGTTCAGCTGTGAACTGTCCTGGAAGTGGGGAGGGAGTGGCAGCTTGAAGAGATTGGCCTACCCTTAATTATGGAATCTGGTTTAGAGGAGGTGTGAGGGGAACTGTGTATGATCTGTAGATGCATTTTTACCACAGGCAAATTTCCCTTCAGTTAGCCATGGAGGAATGACTCATTTTCTATGATGATTCAGAGTTCCTGGGATTCAGCAGGCTAACTGAGCCCCTTAATCAGTATCCAGAATAGCGTTAAGAGTTCCAGAAGATGAGCAGATAGATATAAACCGAAAAGTGGCTTTAGCTCATTCTGAAGGCTAAAAACAGCTTTTAAGAACCTGAATTAGTAAGGTTATAAGCAGGTTTTTAGAATAAATAACCACATACTTAACGTGAGAGGTAGCATGGTGCAGCAAATTAGCCCTGGAGCCGGGCTTTGGGTTCAAATCTTTACTCCTCCCACTCACTAGCTCTGTGATCGTGGATAAGTTTCTTAACCCCTCTGTTGCTTCAGTTTCTTCTTATGGAGAAGGAGAAAAATAAGAGTTCCTACTTCAAATGGACATTCTAAGTCTCTGGTGAGTTCATCTGTGTAAAGCATTTAGTGTATAGTGCCTGGCATATGAGTGGTACAACATAAAGTACAATATGTTAGCTGTTATTGTGTTTGCAAAATATGTGCATTTGATAGATCTCTGATTTTTCCCAGTTTTATTAGATATAATTGACATACATCATCGTGTAGGTTTAAGGTATGCAGCATCATGATTTGACTTATAGAAATTGTAAAGTGATTCCTGCAGTAAGCTTAGTTAGCCGCCATCCTCTCATACAGATACAATAAAAGGAGAAGGAAAAAAAGAAAAAACATTTCTCCTTGCGTTGAGAACTCTTAGGAATTACTCTCTTAACAGCTTCCCTGTGTATCCTGCAGCAGTGTTAGCTGTAGTCACCATATTTAACTTATCACTGGAAGTTTCTATCTTTTGACCACTTTCTTCCAATTTCCCCTCCCTTCAACCTTCTGTCTCAGATGACCAGAAATAAGATCTCTTTTCCTATAAGTCTGATTGTTTTAAAGAAATTTTTGCTTTTGATTTTGTCCTTAGATTCCACACTTAAGAGGTCATACATTATTTATCTTTCTCTGACTTATTTTACTTAGCATAATGTCCTTGAGTCCCATTCATGTTATTGCAAATGGAAGGATTTCCTTTTTTTAAGTGGTGAAATAATATTCCAGTGGTGTGTGTGTGTGTGTGTGTGTGTGTGTGTATTAAAACTTCTTTATCTGTTCATCCATTGATGGGCACATAGATTGTTCCCATATCTTGGCTGTTGTAAATAATGTTACGCTGAACATGGGGGTTCAGATAACATTTTGAGTTAGTGTTTTCATTTCCTTTGGATATATTCCCAGAAGTGGAATTGCTAGATCATATGTTAGATCTATTTTTAATATTTTGAGGAACCTCCATACTGTTTTCCATAGTGTCTGGACTAATTAACATTCCCAACAGTGCTTCACAGTTTCCTTTCCTCCACATCCTCACCAGCATTTGTTATCTCTTGTCTTTATAATGATGGTCATTCTAACAGGCATATACCTCTAGTTTTTGTGTGGCCAAATCCCATTTGAATATAGTAAGAGTATAGAAATGAATATTTTAGGGATTCCTATTCTGAGTAAAAAAGTCATCAGCTATGACTAGATGGTTTGCCAGATTTAAATATTTAGCATCACTGGTAAGCATTTAAACAAAATCCAGTTTCTTCAAATGGATTTCAAAGCTTTATATCCCATTCCTTCCTTTCTTGCCTTATGTACCACAGTCCCACAGTTTAATTGAGCTATTATTTTCCTGGTAGCATCATAGCCTTTTTTTTTTTAAAGATTATTTGTTTATTTATTTATTTGACAGAGAGAGAGAGAGAGAGATCACAAGCAGGCAGAGAGGCAGGCAGAGTGAGAGGGGGGAAGCAGGCTCACCACAGGGCAGAGAGCTCCATGCAGGGCTTGATCCCAGGACCCTGGAATCAGGACCTGAGCCCAAGGCAGAGGCCTCAACCCACTGAGCCACCCAGGCACCCCATCATGGCCTTTTCTCTAGTCCTTGCTGTTCAGTTGTCTATTCTATCTTGAAACTCACTGTTCCTACATATTTTTCTGCTCATTAAAATCTCATCCAAGACCCCTCAATCTCTGTCTCTTCTTTCGCTCTCCATTCAGCCTTCCCAGACTTCTCCAAGGAAATGGTTTCGCCTTCCTCCATATCTAATAAACTTTTGTATATTTTTTTAGGACTTTATACCTTCTGTGTCCCCTGTGTAAAGCCTTCTTTGTCATGAGTGCTTGAAACCATTTATTGAACTGAAGTCAATTATGTAATGTTTTTTAGGAAAAACTTCGATTTTGGAGATGTCAAGATTGATTGCTACCACATATGTCTCTGGTAGCAGGCATTACTAGGGAGAGTGTTTGAACGACACTTTTATTCTTATGTAAGAAAATGTGTGTTCCTGGAAAGGGGTGGAAGTATTTGTACCCAGACCCAAATGTGTTACTGTATCATATTTTGGTCTGTATATTTTAATATGGACATTGACCAAGTAGGATATACTTTCAAGGACAGCATCCTGAGGGGAATGAAGGGTCTGTCTCTAAATGAAGAGGTATGGAAACTGGGAATGTGTAGTCTGGGTGAAGAAAGCGCTCATTGCCCTCAAATATTTGAAGAGTTGTCATGGTGATGATGAGGGGTTAGACCCTGAAATGCTTCAGAGGATAAAACTAGGACCAGTGGGTGGAAATTACCAGGAGGCAGATTTCAGCCTAATATTAGAACATTCTAATAACTTCTGCTCTTCCTCAGTGGATGGGGCTGCCTTAAGAGCAGTAATCTCCCCAAGTGGAGGGTTTTGAACACTGCTGGATAATCTTCTGGCTGTAGGAGTAACTCGGTAGGAGATTGGGCTTCATGACCTCCAAAGCCCCTTTGACCCTTGATTAATTGATTTTATGGAAATCTGTATTTGTGCAAAGTGTGGTAGGATAAATATCCTGCCTTGTACTGCATTTTGGATGCTGGCTAAGTTAGAGATTAAAAAAAAAAAGTCAGTGGCTTATTTTTTTTTGCCTTTCTCAAAGAAAAGGATACAGGCTTCCATTTAGGGATTTTTAAAAGTCTATTTAGTTTGAATTTCTCATCTCATAGCTTAAGTACAAGGAGGTACTAGCCAGGCTTTCTACATGGTGCCAGACTAAACTTGTTCCTTTGAATCCCATTTTGGGTCCGTATTTATAGGCTGTACTTGATACTAGGCCTGTATTTCCATGCCTTGATTATTAGTGCAAAGAGGTTCATGATCTGCATGTAGGCAGAGGAAAGAGTGGTTTGTTATCTCCTACTAACCTGAATTTCCCAAGTGGCTTGAACAGTTTTCACAGACTTTCTACACTCCTGTGGATAATGACATTGCTGGTCTACTCCCATGCTGTTAGTATATTCATGTGTACTCTGTTTAGGACCAAAAAATGTGCAGTGTTGGTGAAGTGGTCCCTTCATTTCCTTCTCCTCTGGTCCCTCCCAGACTGAACTAAGTCTTTCCTGCCATTTGATACAGACCATGCTTGCATTTTCAAAGTAATTAGCAATTTTGGATTTTTCCCTCCATATTGTTTGTAGCTTATAGTCAGACCATTAGAGGCAGGGATTGCATTATACCTACTATTGACTAAATCAGGTGTATAAAAACCTCATGTGTTCCTGCTATAATCTTACTGTGAGACAGTCTGACCCAGACATCTTTTCATTCACTAAGTTATTGGAAAAGCAGGAAACATTGCCTAATTCTTATTTAAAAGAAAATAGTACCTCACCTCTACCCCCCAATCCTGCGCTATCTCTTGAGTTTAGCACAAAATAGTAAGGTTATTTTGGAAATTCTAGGTGTCTCAGGGCAGTTGGAGATAGGAATTGGCTTTAATTAAATTTAAGCAGAAAATAAACAGTCTTTTGGTAGAGGGTGTTCCCTTTGCTTTCCACCTGCAACACTTACAGTAGAACAGAGTAACTGCCCTCACCATACTTATTTTGGGAGTGCTAGCAGTGCTCTGATTTTATTACATGGAATGACCTAAAATGGAATTCAGTTAACTTAAGTGACAATAGGGAATGTTATATATATTAATATCATTTGTATTAATTTATATTAGATTTGGATAATAATTTATATTAGAATTGGATAATAATTAAAATAATTATGGAACTTTATAAGAAGGGCTTCTGAGCAAACAAAAATGCCTCCGTCTCTAACCCAGAAGGAGAGGCAAAGAGAGGAAAAGTGCCTTTGGTAATCACCCATCACATTAACCCATCTGTTATTGGGAGTATTTGTCTTTTTTTCAAATTCACAAACAATAGAAATAAGGAAGGAGCACCCCCCCCCATCTTCTGCATAAATCACTGGACAAAAGTTGCTGCTAAAAACAGTCTCAATTTTCTAGTTCTTTCTTAGGAACAGGAGATAGCCATATAACACATTTCTTCTCTCCACACTTACTTTTTGTGCTGTCCTGTTTTATTTTGGACGTGATTGGTTTCACATACCACCAGATAGGGCAGAGGGAGAAATAATTTCCCCAGGAGGTCTCTAAGCTATTAGGATATTACTACAGAAACAGTCTGCCAGCACTGACATTCTCACACATCACCTCAATATTATCAAAGCCATCTATGAAAAACCCACCGCAAATATCATTCTCAATGCAGAAAAACTGAGAGCTTTTCCGCTAAGGCCAGGAACACGGCAGGGATGTCCGCTATCACCACTGCTATTCAACATAGTACTAGAAGTCCTAGCCTCAGCAATCAGACAACAAAAAGAAATTAAAGGCATCCAAATCGGCAAAGAAGTCAAACTCTCACTCTTTGCAGATGATATGATACTATCTGTGGAAAACCCAAAAGGCTCTACTCCAAAACTGCTAGAGCTTGTACAGGAATTCAGTAAAGTGTCAGGATATAAAATCAATGCACAGAAATCAGTTGCATTTCTTTACACCAACAACAAGACAGAAGAAAGAGAAATTAAGGAGTCAATCCCATTTACAATTGGTGCAACCACTCTGGAAAACAGCATGGAGGTTCCTCAAAAAGTTGAAAATAGAGCTACCTTATGACCCAGCAATTGCACTACTGGGTATTTCCCCTAAAGATACAAATGTAGTGATCCGAAGGAGCACGTGCACCCAAATGTTTATAGCAGCAATGTCCACAATAGCCAAACTATGGAAAGAACCTGGATGTCCATCAACAGATGAATGGATAAAGAAGAGGTGGTATACATATACAATGGAATACAATGCAGCCATCAAAAGAAATGAAATCTTGCCATTTGCGACAACATGGATGGAACTAGAGGGTATTACGCTTAGCGAAATAAGTCAATCCGAGAAAGACAACTGTCATATGATCTCCCTGATATGAGGAAGTGGAGATGCAACGGGGGTGGGGGTTAAGGGGGTAGGAAAAGAATAAATGAAACAAGATGGGATTGGGAGGGAGACAAACCAAAAGAGACTCTTAATGTCATAAAACAAACTGAGGGGGGTGGAGGGGAGGGGTGTTGGGAGAGGGTGGTGGGGTTACATTATATGTTTAAATAAAAATAAAAATAAATTTAAAAAAAATCACTGATCACAGATCACTGTAACAAATATAATAATAATGGAAAAGTTTTAAAATATTGCTAGAGTTACCAAATGTGACACAGAGACACAAAGTGAACAAACACTGTTGGGAAGATGGCATTGATAGACTTGCTCAAAACACAAACATTTCATTTGTTAAGGAAAAAAAAACCCCAGTATCTGCAATATGCAAATCAAAAGTATAATAAAATGAGGTTATGCCTGTAAAAAAAAATTGTTTATATAGAAAATGAGCTATATAAACCATCCTGATTGCCCTTGTTCCCCCCCGTTCCTCAACTAACTGAAAAAAAAAACGTGGTCTGGGTTTGAAATTTGACACCACTCTCACAATTATTTATTCTGCTAAATTAAAAGCAGTGGGCTTCTCCTTGCTTGTACATTGCATCTGCAACATGGTCTATTGCTACCTGAATACCGAGTACCTTAAGCATCTTCGCTCAGCCGCAGCAAAGTGATCAGAAATGCCGTCTTATTCTATCAGTGTTGGAGCACGTTACCTGAACTGTACTTAGACTTTTATGAAGAAATTTGGAAGCTCATTATCACCAACTTTAATCCTCAGAGGTCAGGCTCTCCTCTACCTGGTGGCAGGGAGCTGTTTGGGAGAACGTGCTGTCATCTTTGGAGTAAAATCCATAAGTCTTTAGAAACTCTTGGTTTATATACTCAGCTTAGATTTATGTGCTTGCTAAATCACCATAGCTTTCCAAGTGTCAAGATGGTTTTAATATCCCTAACTAAGACAGAAATTCTGAATGAAACTTTAAAATAAAGGATAGAGCTGAGAGGGGTAGGGGAATTAAGATTTCTGCAATCTGGTTTATAAAATCAAAGATGCTTCTTACTTTGAAAGGATGATGACATTATTCCCTACTTGCTGAAATGTTTTTTGTTTTTTTTTTCTTCCCCAGTGACTTCTCTTGGTCTTTTTGGCAGGGTAGTACATTTTTGACCGCGAAGTATTCTGCCTTTATGAAAGTCAGGCTGTTGGGAGGCTGTCCAGTGAACAGAGAGAAGAAATCTCAGGGAGAGAATGCTTCTTTCTGGAATTACTTAGGGCTTCATAATGCCACTGCTCTCTGATTGATATTAACATAACAGTACAAACAACTAAGTATGTTACACACAGTATTCAGACCTCAATTATTCCAATTATTGTCTACTTAAAATTAGCTCACCGTACATGCGAGGGAGTTTTTCTACCCCCATTTTTAAAAACCACATCATCTGCTAGGAAATTGACATAATCCAGGTTTCGTGTATACTTATCTGATACATGAGTTTGCCAAAAGAAACTGTCACCAGCTGCCAAGTGTTGCTTCTGAAGTCAAAGTCTGAGTGACTAATTGCTAGGGGTGAGGTGGAGGGTTTTGAGGGAACAAAGAGAATGTCAGGGTCAAGACTTTTGATTCTTTGTGAAGTGTGAACACCACGGGCCCCATAGGTACAAGTAGTGATACTAGCCATGTTCATGGAATCTGGCTGAGAGAGCATTAGGGAAAGTATATGAGACTCAGAAGGAAAACCTAAGGGATGTTGTGGAAGAGAGTACAAAATGCTGTAGTGGGGACAAACAGAGGTAGGTGGGGGGCAAGTCCAAATATAGAGCTATAGAGGCTTAACTGGCTAGAGAACTTAGCCCTTATTTGTTCTCTGAGTGAGAACCAGGTTGTAAATGGTGATGTCTGTGACATTAGTCTCCAGTGTCCCTCTATGCCATTTCTATGTCCTTTCTCTTCTGTTTGGTAGCCTATGAGCTCTGCTGGCTCTGTTTTCATACTTTTCTGTGTTCTGGATGTACCATTTGTGAGTGCTATGCTGTTCTTTCATAGCTAATCTGGTCTTTAAAATTTATTGTATCTCATTTTGAAATGCTACATTACAGTTGTCAGTTCTTTTGTGACCATATATTATTTTTTTTCTGTTATGAGGTAATTATCCCAGGATAGCTGACCTTTGAACAACATGGCTTTGAACTGCATGGGTCCACTTGTATGTGGATTTTTTCAATACAGTACTATAAGTGTATTTTCCTAACATTTTCTTTTCTCTAACTCACTTTATTGTAAAAATATAGTACATAATATATATGACTTACAAGATACATATTAATCAACTATCTCTGTTTTTGGTTAAGGCTTTCAGTCAACAGTAAACTTTTAGTAAAAAATTTTTTTGGGAGGGTACAAAACTTATATGGGGATTTTCAAATGCATGGGGGCTCGGTGCCCATAATCTCAGTGTTGTTCAAGGCTCTGAGAGCCTTGAGTGTGATTGCTCAGATCACTCCTTTCCTGCTCCATCTTCTGTCTTCCCACGACCTCTCTGGGTCTCTGGAGGTTTTCTGTACATACTCCAAGTAAGAGCCTTCAGAGTCCCTGCAGGTTAGTGTGGTGTTCCACGATCCTCTCTGGAAGTGTGATTCCTCCCTCTGAGTGTGATCCCTTGGTGGGCTGCTTCCTGTTTCCCAGCTCAGGGCTGTCAGATGTCCTCTGCAGCTTTCCTGACATCAGAAAACACCAGGGAGAGAAGAGAGACCTGCCCCTCAGCCTCACTCATTTTCCGAGGATTCCTTTTCATAGAGGTTCTCTCTTCCTCTCTTCTTTCTCTCTGCCTCTCTCCACCCCTTTCTGTTATATTACACTATTTTGTGAAAGGTTTTGGAGAGATTCACAAACTTCTCCAGCAACCCTCCATTTTGCTCCTCTCAGAAGGTCCCCTGTACTAGTCAGGGTTCTGCAGTGAAAGAAAACCATTAAGATATATATAGGTATACATATAAACGGAAAGTTCCTACAGGAGTTGGCACATGTATCACAGAGGTGGTGATGCTCCACGATCTGTTGACAGTAAGCTAAAGGACTAGGAAATTCCATGGTGTGATTCAGACTTCAGGAAGTCAGAGGCCTGAAAACCAGGACCCGCATGTCTGATGGTAGAGGAGATGGATGTCCCAGCTCCAGCAAAAGAGCAAGTTCACCCTTCCTCCTCTTTATTGCTCTATTTAGACCTCAATGGTTTGCCGATGATGCACACTGGAGTTGGAGATCACAATCTTCTTTACTCAGTCTACCAATTCAAATGCTAGTATCTTCCAGAAATATCCTCACAGACGCACCCAGAGATAATGTTTTACCAATTATCTGGGCATCCCCTAGCCTATTCAAGTTGACACATAAGACTAACCATCACACCATCCTTACCCTTTAGGTTGAAATTGTTCCTTCTTTGGGTTCCAGGTTTTCAAATCACTGTCTTTGGGCCTCCGACTTCCAGAAAACTCTGATACATTTTTATAATTCCCTTGTCTAATTGTCCCTCTGTATGTAATAATCAAGGGCTGTGTCTTTAGCCTTTTCTCCATACTTTTTCTGGGCAGTTTTTACTGTACCTGCTCTTTTTAAGGCTTTAAGATTTTAAGATTTTAAGACTTCTCCAACATGTATCCAAGTCTCTGCCAGTTTAGTTCTTTGCTAAACTTCAGACCCATGTTTCAGGTTGTTAGTGAGATGTACAATAGGTGAATTAAATTTGGAAATTCCAAAACTAAATATGTCAGCTTCCCACTAGAAATAATTTTACCCTACTTCAGTGGCCAGAATCAATTTCTCTGAAACTAGGTAATCATTCTGGATTCTTTCCTGGACTCCTTTATTTTGGAGATTTCTAACTTTTGTCAATTCTTAACATCACTATAGACTGAATGTTTGTGTCATATTTCAACCTAATTCCTGATGTGATGGCATTAGGAGTTCTTCATGAATGGGGTTTGTAGCCATAGAAAAGAGAACCCAGAGGAGGCAATGTGTGGCACGGTGATTACAGTTAGCAATAGTGTGTTATATATTTGAAAGTTGCTAAGAGAGAAAATCTTAAAAGTTCTCGCCACAAGAAAAAAACTTGAAACTGCAAGGTGATAGATGTTAACTTATTGTGGTGATCATTTCACAATATAACATATATCAAAACATTATGTCATAAACTACTATAATTACATGTCAATTATATCAATAATACTGGAAAAATATTTTAAAAAATTAAAAGATTAAAATAGAAAAAGATTCTACCATTCAAGTTAACATTATGTAGACAATCGGGTTAATATTGCCATTAACACCATTAAGATAACTAGACCTTTGCATGCTTTGAATAAATGTACTGATAAGAAGCTCTTAGGTTTTTATAAAAGAGTTATCTCAGTGTATATCAATATAGTTTTATAAACATCATTAATTTTTCATATTAACAATTGTTATTAAGTGTAATTGAGCAATGCTCTGACAGCATGAAATAGCTCAAGGCAAAGGAATTTAGCAGAAAAATAAAGTAATATATTTATTAGTATGAGATGAATTCTTGTCTCCAAAAACCTATTGCTATGGGATAGGTATACTTTATAAGCTATACTATGGGATCAGTCTACTTTATAACGTGGCTGGGAAATTTTTGTCACTTTGAAAAGCTGTTTCCTTTGCTTTCACATTTTCTGGCAAACAAAACACTGGTCAGAAACTCACTATCATAAAAGGAAAACTATATTTCTGATCTTTTTCTTCCTTTAGTCCAGAGCAGCTTATTATGTCCTTCTTTGACATTCTCTTCTTTTGAAACCTTATTTGTAGCCCCAGTTTCTCACATCTGAATAATTTTTTCTAAGGCCCACTTTTTTTTTTCCATTTTTACACATATGCAATCCCTTTTCAACATATGAAGAGCTACTTTTATTTCATCAACATATTAGTACATATAAGCAAACTCTTATCAATAGCATTGTTATGACATTTTGCTTACTTTTTCCCCCAGAGTCTCCCATTAAGTTAAAAACCGGGTGGCTGGGGGGTGCCTGGATGGCTCAATTTGTTGAGTGGCATACTCTTGATTTCAGCTCAGGTCATGATCTCAGGGTCTTGAGATGGAGCCCCAAGTCAGGGTCTGTGCTCAGTGGGGAGTCTACTTGGGATTTTTCTCTCCCTTGCCCCTCTCACTCATTCTCTCTCTCTTTCAAATAAATAAAACAAATCTTTAAAAATAACCAACCAAGCAAAAACAACCTGGGTATCTGGTCTTTATCTTTCTTCTGAAATAATTTAGTCTAATACATTGGCTGTGATATCTCTAATTTTTGTTTAACTAAGAAGGCTTGATTAGTACTGTCTTTAAACATAAAAACTGATATTTACAGCTAGCTGTCCTATCAGTATATTTCTATAAATGATTTTTTTTAAAGATTTTATTTATTTATTTGATAGACAGAAATCACAAGTAGGCAGAGAGGCAGAGAGAGAGGAGGAAGCAGGCTGTCCGCAGAGCAGAGAGCCCGATGCAGGGCTCGATCCCACAACCCTGGGATCATGACCTGAGCCGAAGGCAGCGGCTTTAACCCACTGAGCCACCCAGGCGCCCCATATTTCTATAAATGATTTTAATATTCATTTAGTTTTTGTATTTTATTATTTTAAAGATGCCTTTTAAAGTCTTCACTTTACAACTTTAAATTTTTGTTTTGATAAAGAAAATTTGATAACGATATAAAATATTTTCTCTTAATTTAAATGTATAATTCTTTTTTATAGAAATGAATATTGCTAAAGCAGTTGTAATCCAGGGCCCTCTAGGAGTTAAAAAAAGGAAAACTATTCTAACATGTTTTTCAGAGAGATTATTTTCAAATAGGCTAGACTGATTCCAGAATGGAAATCAGCCACTAGAAAAATTTAAACAGTCAATACTGCTTTTTAGAAATTGGATTAAACTTCATGTTAAAATTGAGAAGAGGGATCAGAAGTTCAAAAGTTCTCTTAAAAAAATGGGGATATTTAAAAAAATTTTAATGAGCCTTGCTTATAATATATAAATAAAGAAATGCATCTGATTTTTGAAAAATCTAAATCATGTAATCATTTTATATGTAAGAATGCTAATGGAGAAAATTGGATACTTCTTGAAATTTAGTTGGTCTGACTCTTAGAAGCTTCAGGACCTACTCCCGCTCAGGAATTTGGCTGAACCAAATTTTAATTGCCAATTTGCCCACAGGAGTGCATTGATGAGACCTAAAACTTTCCTTGTGGATATGCTTATAATGCCTTTTCCAGAAGTTGTAGGTTTAGCCAGGTGTGTCTTTCCTCAGATCATTAGAATATCTGCACAGGTACATTATTTTATAGTGATATAATATCACCATAGGGAAATGTTTTGAGCTTTGGATTAACAAGGGAGATGGGATGCAGTTTGTGGTTTGGACAGGGTGGAACTCAGGCTATGGCCAAATGAAACGTAAAAAAGGAAGAAGACAGGGTGCTTGGGTGGCTCAGTCGGTTTATCATCTGCCCTGGGCTCAGGTCATGATCCCAGGGTCCTGGGATGGAGTCCTGCATCCACTCAGCAGGGAGTCTGCTTCTCTCTCTGCTCCTCCCCACCCCCCAGCTTGTGCTCCCTCTCTCTCTGACAAATAAATAAATAAATAAAATCTTTTAAAAAAGGGAAGAAGACAAATATTTAGAAAAGTGTTAATAACATTCTTTTTATATCAACTCCTGATTTCTCCCTCCACCAATCCTTCCTCTCTTCCCATTCCCCCAACAACGGACCCTTGTCTTACTCACAAATTTGGTTCCTCAGGCCCCAAACTTTTTTGAGTCATCATTGAATATTTCTTTCACATCCTACCTCTAGTCTACCAGCGAATCCTGTTGGCATTGCCTTCATAATACATCACAGATTTGGCCATTTCTTACTACTTCTGCCTCCACCACCGTAGACCCCATATTCTTTTTCACCAGGACTATTGCAATGGCCTCCTAGCCGGTATTCCCTAGTTTTGCTCTAGCCTCTTTGCTTGCTTCTTCTGACACCTGGCAGCTCATGAGATCTTTTAAAAATGTAAATCGGATCATTTCACTCCCCTGCTCAAATTTACCTCACCTCCCATCACATTTGCTGCAAGTCCCCCTATCAGTGGTTCTCAAACATATATCTGGACATTAGAATCACCTGGGGAGTTTTGCAAATTACCTTTGCTTGGGGACCATCCCCAAACAACTGAAGTCAGTTCTCTGGGTTTAGGATCTGTGAATTTTAAAAGCCCCCCAGTTAAGTGGCTGCCTTCCCCTCAGGGCCAAGGGGGATCAATTCCCTGTCTCCCTCTACCCCTGCCTGCCATTCCCCCTGCTTGTGCACTCTCTCTGTCAAATAAATAAAATAAAATCTTTAAATTTATTAAAAAAATAAAAACTCCCCAGATGTTTCAATGGCACATTGATGGTTGAGAGTCTTTTCCGGCTACCTCTCCAACCCCATTGCCCACCCCTCTTCTCTCTATTCCCTCTGATCTACTATGTCGACTTCCTTGCTGCTCCTCAAGCTTGCCGGGAATATTCACGACTCAGGCTTCTGCACATGTTGCTCTTCATTTCAGCTGGCTACATAGCTCATTCCCTCACTACATTCAGATCTCTGCTCAAATGTCACCTAAGAGGCCTTTCCTGGCCATCTGATCTAAAATAGGTTCTCAGTCCTCCTCTTGCTCTCTTTAGTTTTCTTAAAGGAAGTGTTAACATTATGGTAATAATACAAGTGGCAACCACTTGTTGCGGTTTCTTTTTTCCTTCTGCCTCACCACTAAGAACTTAGGTAAAATCAAGGAGGCTAGAGATTTTGTTTAGTTTGCTCACTGCCATATTTCAAGTTTGTAGAACAGTTCCTAGCACATAGGTATTGTAAAAGCTTAGTGCACATTTATTTATTAGCATTTTAAAATTGTTTTTAAACCTTTTTTTTTTTTTTTAAGTTTGGCCAGTGGTAGAAAGGATGTCACTGCCTGGGATCTGTGGCTTAAAAGTTTAGCTTTGCCTCTTACTGGTTTTTTTGTTTGTTTGATTTTAACTTTTTTGGAATTTCCCCGTGGTCCCTTGTCTGTGAGGCCTGGCCGGGGCACTTGCCTGCTGTGCATCCTGGGACTTGTCAAGGCTCTGCTGTCCCTAATGAATCTCAGGCACACGGGCTGGGGCTGGGTGGAGCTCCAGCTCCTGCTGGAGTAGGTGCAGCTGGGCAGGCTCTAGGGTGAGTGGGGGAAGCTGCAGCCGCCATTGTTTCCCCCAGACCTCGCAAGGGTCGTGGGGCAGAACTAGGCTGCTGGAAGGACTCAGCGAAAGAAAACCTGGAGTTTTAAATCCAATTGTTGCTGTGCAATTATTTCAAGGTTCTGTTAAAAGTGCAGAGGAGGTAAAATGGAAATTAGTTGTGTTTGTACAGCGTTAATTGACATGTTATATCCATTTCAGGTATACAGTGATTTGGTATATTTAATATTGCAAGATTACCACAATAAGTCTAGTTAACCTCCATCAGCACACATAGTTACAGATTTTTTTCTTGTGTTGAAAACTTCTAAGATTTAACTTAGAAACTTTCAAATATACAATACAATATTGTTAACTATAGCTACCAGAGTGACACAGGACTTATTAATTTTATAACTGGAAGTTTGTACTTGTTGGTCAACTTCACTCCCCTTATCTATTTTTCTTTAAGATTTTATTTATTTATTTGACAGACAGATCAGAAGTAGGCAGAGAGGCAGGCAGAGAGAAGGGGAAACAGGCACCCTGCAGAGCAGAGAACTGGACCCTGAGACCATGACCTGAGCCGAAAGCAGAGGCTTAACCCACTGAGCCACCCAGGGGCCCCATCCCCTTAACTATTTTTGCCCCTCCTCTGTATCTATGAGTTCCCTGTTTTGTGCAGAAGGTTTTTAGTCTGATGTAGTCCCACTGGTTTATTTTGCCCCCCCCCTTTTTTTCTTTTGGTATTCTATTCAAAAAATCATCACTAAGATGTCAAGGAACTTAATGCCTATTTGTCTGCCAGGATTTTTATGGTTTTAAAAGTAATGTTCAAGTTTTTAATACATTTTGAATTGATTTTCATGTTTGATTTAAGACAACCGATCAATTTTATTCTTTTGCATGTGGTTGTTCTGTTTCCCCAACACCCTTTATTGAAGACATCCTTTTCTCATTTTAAATTCATGGGTCCTTTGTCATAAATTAATTGCCTATATATGTATGGCTTTCTGTTCTGTTAATCTATGTCTCTGTTTTTATGCCAGTACCATACTGTTTTGACTACTATAGCTCTGTAATATAGTTTGAAATCAGAAAATGTGATGCTTCCAGCTTAGCTTTAGCTATTTGGGATCTTTTGTGATTTTATGTGAATTTTAGAATTGTTCTATTTCTTTGAAAAATGCCTTTGGTATTTTGATAAGGATTACATTGAATCCTGTAGATTGCTTTGAATAGTATGGGCATTTTAACAATACTCTTTCCATACATTTAACTGGGCAGTTATTTTGCATTTATCTTTTCATCATTGTCTTTTGATTTTCAGTATAGACTTTGACCTCTATGGTTAAATTTATGCCTAGGTATTTTTTGATGTGATTGTAAATTTTTTTTTGAGATTTTATTTATTTTTTTTATTTGACAGAGAAAGAGAATGCAAGAGAGGGAACACAAGCAGGGGAAGTGGGAGAGGGAGAAGCAGGCTTCCCAAAGAGCAGGGAGCCAGACCATGATGTCACCTCCAGCACACGTTCCCTTCACTGCACCTCGCCCCCCCGCCCCGCCACCATAGAGAACTGCATCCTTGTTAATGGTGCACTGTACTCAGTTGTATGGCTCTAGGGAAACTCACTTAACCAACTTCCCATGGACAGACATTTATGTGCTTTCCAGTTATTTGCTGTGAAAACAACAATGAGGAAACATTCTGCACTTGTACTCATCCTACCTAATTATCAACACACTGAGTAAGGTGGGGCTGAATCCAAAATGATACTCAAGCTGGAACCACTATACCATTGTGACCTGTCCATCCAATCCCTCCCTCCATCCCTCTCTCCTTCACTCCCTCCACTCATCATACCTCCCTTCCATCCATCCATCCATCCATTCTTCCATCCATCCCTCCATCCCTGCTTCTTTCCCTCCCTCCCTCCCTCCCCCATCCCTCCATCCATCCCTCCTCCAGCCTGCCATCTATTAGATGACTTGTCCCTCTCTTCCATCCATTAGACTTCACTGACTCACCAATTCATTTTATCACTCATCAATTCACTTAAGTACAGGAAAGACACAGCTCCTGTCCCCACTTCCCAGCCCAAGACACTGAGGCTTAACCAGCTGGCAGGGTGAACTGAGGGAGAGTTGGATCTGGGATTTAAAACTGTGCTTATGGGTGCTCGGTGGCTCAGTTGGTTAAGCCTCTGTTTTCAGCTCGGGTCATGGTCTCAGGGTCCTGGGATCGAGCCCCACATCAGGCTCTTTCTTCAGTGGAGAATTTTGCTTCTCTCTCTCTCTCTCTCTCTCTCTCTCTACTGTTCCCCTGCTAGTGCTCTCTCTCAAAGAAATAAATCTTAAAAAAAAAAAATTAATGCTTAGTAATTAAAAGAGGAAAAGAAAAAAAATATTTTAATTTTTTTATTTGACAGAGAAAGAGAATGCAAGAGAGGGAACACAAAACAGGGGGAGTGGGAGAGGGAGAAGCAAGCTTCCCAATGAGCAGGGAGCCCGAAGTGGGACTAGAACCCAGAACCCTGGGATCATGACCTGAGCCAAAGGCAGATACTTAATGACAGAGCCACCCAGGCACCCCTGTAAATGGGATTTTTAAAAATTCTTTTTTAAGTTATTTTTATTAACATATAATATATTATTTGCTCCAGGGGTACAGGTCTGTAAATCATCAGGCTTACACTCTTCACATCTCTTACCATATCACATACCCTCCCCAATGTCCATAATCCAACCACCGTCTCCATACCCCTCCTCCCCCCAGCAACCCTCAGTTTGTTTTGTGATATTAAGAGTCTCTTATGGTTTGTCTCCCTCTTGACTCCATTTTGTTCCATTTTGTCCTTCCCTACCCTCCAAACCCCCCACTCTGCCTCTCAAATTCCTCATATCAGGGAGATCATATGTTAATTGTCTTTCTCTGATTGACTTATTTTGCTTGGCATAATACTCTCTAGTTTCATCCATGTCCTTGCAAATAGCAAGATTTCATTTCTTTTGATGGCCGCGTAGTATTCCATTGTAAAGAGATACCACATATTCCTTATCCATTCATCTGTTGATGGATATCTAGTTCTTCCCATAGTTTGGCTATTGTGGACATTGTTGCTATGAACATTTGGGTGCACGTGCCCCTTCAGATCACTACATTTGTATCTTTAGGGTAAATACCCAGTAGTGCGATTGCTGGGTCCCAGGGTAGCTCTATTTTCAACTTTCTGGGGAACCTCTATGCTGTTTTCCAAAGTGGCTGCTCCAGCTTACATTCCCAACAACAGTGTAGGAGGGTTCCCCTTTCTCTGAATCCTCCCCAACATCTGTTGTTCCCTGATTTGTTAACTTTAGCCATTTTGACTGGAGTGAGGTGGTATCTCATTGTGGTTTTGATTTGTATATCCCTGATGCCAAGTGATGTTGAGCACTTTTTCATGTGTCTATTGGCCATCTGGATGTCTTCTTTGCAGAAATGTCTGTTCATGCCCATTTCTTTATTGGATTATTTGTTCTTTGGGTATCGATTATTTGTTCTTTGGGGTTCTTTGGGTGGGTTCTTTGATAAGTTCTTTCTAGATTTTGGATACTAGCCCCTTATCTGATACGTCATTTGAAAATATCTTCTCCCATTCTATCAGTTGTCTTTTGGTTTTGTTCACTGCTTCCTTTGCTGTGCAAAAGCTTTTGATCTCGATGAAGTCCCAATAATTCATTTTTGCCCTTGCTTCCCTTCCCTTTGGCCACAATTCTAGGAAGAAGTTGCTGCAGCTGAGGTAGAAGAGATTGTTGCCTGTGTTCTCCTCAAGGATTTTGATGGATTCCTGTTTCACATTGAGGTCTTTCATCCACTTTGAGTCTATTTTTGTGTGTGGTGTAAGGAAATGGTCCAGTTACATTCTTTTACATGTGGCTGTCCAGTTTTCCCAACAGCATTTGTTGAAGAGACTGTCTTTTTTCCATTGGACATTCTTTCCTGCTTTGTTGAATATTAGTGGACCATAGAGTTGAGGATCCATTTCTGGGCTCTCTATTCTGTTCCAGTGATCTACGTATCTGTGTTTTATGCCAGTACCATACTGTCTTGATGATGAAAGCTTTGTAATAGAGCTTGAAGTCTGGAATCATGATGCCACCAACTTTAGCTTTCTTTTTCAACATTCCTCTGCCTATTGGGGTCTTTTCTGGTTCCATATAAATTTTAGGGTTATCTGTTCCATTTCTTTGAAAAAAATGGATGGTATTTTGATAGGGATTGCATTAAACGTGTAGATTGCTTTAGGTGGCATAGACATTTTCACAATATTTATTCTTCCAATCCACAAGCATGGAACATTGTTCCATTTCTTTGTGTCTTCCTCAATTTCTTTCATGAGTACTTTATAGTTTTCTGAGTACAGATTCTTTGCCTCTTTCATTAGGTTTATTCCTAGGTATCTTATGGTTTTGGGTGCAACTGTAAATGGGAGTGACTCCTTAATTTCCCTTTCTTCTGTCTTGCTGTTGTTGTATAGAAATGCAATTGATTTATGTGCATTGATTTTATATCCTGACACTTCACTGAATTCCTGTATGAGTTCTAGCAGTTTTGGAGTGGAGTCTTTTGGGTTTTCCACATAGAATATCATATAATCTGCAAAGAGTGAGGGTGATTTCTTCTTTGTCAATTCAGAAGCCTTTTATTTCTTTTTGTTGTCTAATTGCTGAGGCTAGGACTTCTAGTACTATGTTGAATGGCAGTGGTGATAGTGGACATCTCTGCCGTGTTCCTGACCTTAGGGGAAAAGCTCTCAGTTTGTTTGCATTGAGAATGATATTTGCGGTGGGTTTTTCATAGATGGCTTTGATGATATTGAGGTATGTATCCTCTGTGCCTACACTTTGAAGAGTTTTGATCAAGAAAGGGTGCTGTACTTTGTCAAATGCTTTTTCAGCATCTACTGAGAGTATTATATGCTTGTTGTTTTTTCTTGTATTAATGTATTGTATCACATTGATTAATTTGCATATGTTGAACCAACCTTACAGCCCAGGAATAAATCCCAATTGGTTGTGGTGAATAATCATTTAATGTACTGTTGGATCCTATTGACTAGTATTTTGGTGAGAGTTTTCCCACCTGTGTTCATCAAGGATATTGGTCTGTAATTCTCCTTTTTGATGGGGTCTTTGTCTAGTTTTGGGATCAAGGTAATGGTGGCCTCATAAAATGAGTTTGGAAGTTTTCCTTCCATTTCTACTTTTTGGAACAATTTCAGGAGAATAGGTATTAATTCTTTTCTTTAAATGTTTGGTAGAATTCCCCTGGGACGCTGTCTGGCCCTGGGTTCTTGTTTTTTGGGAGATTTTTAATGACTGCATCAATCTCCTTAACGGTTATGGGTCTGTTCATGTTTTCTATTTCTTCCTGGTTCAGTTTTGATAGTTTATATGTCTCTACAAATGTATCCATTTCTTCCACAATGTCAAATTTGTTGGTGATAGTTGCTCATAATATGTTCTTATAATTGTTTGTATTTCTTTGTTTGTTGGTTGTGATCTCTCCTCTATCATTCATGATTTTATTAATTTGGGTCCTTTCTCTTTTCTTTTGGATAAGTCTGGTCAGGCGTTTATCAGTCTTACTAATTTTTTCATAGAACCAGCTCCTAGTTTCATTGATTTGTTCTACTGTACTTTTGGTTTCGATTTCATTGATTTCTGCTCTGATCTTTATGATTTGTCTTCTCCTGCTGGGTTTAGACTTTCTTTGCTGTTCTTTCTCTAGCTCCTTTAAGTGCAGGATTAGGTTGTGTACTTGAGACCTTTCTTGTCTCTTGAGAAAGGCTTGTATCGCTATATTCTTTCTTCTCGGGACCACCTTTGCTGTTTCCAGAAGATATTGAACAGTTGTGTTTTCATTTTCATATGTTTCCATGAATTTTTTCAATTCTTCTTTCATTTCCTGGTTGACCCATTCATTCTTTAGTAGGATGCTCTTAGCCTCCATATATTTGAGTTCTTTCCAACTTTCCTCTTGTGATTGAGTTCTAGCTTCAGAGCATTGTGGTCTGAAAACATGCAGGGAATGATCCCAATCTTTTGGTACCAGTTGAGACCTGATTTGTGACCCAGGATGTGATCTATTCTGGAGAATGTTCATGAGCACTAGAGAAGAATGTGCTTTCTGTTGCTTTGGGATGGAATGTTCTGAATAGATCTGTGACGTCCATCTGGTCCAGTGTGTCATTTAAGGCTTTTCTTTCCTTGTTGATCTTTTGCTTGGATGATCTGTCCATTTCAGTGAGGGAGGTGTTAAAATCCCCTACTATTATTATATTATTGTCAATGTGTTTCTTTGATTTTGTTATTAATTGGTTTATATAGTTGGCTGCTCCCATGTTAGGAACATATATACTTAAAATTGTTAGATCTTTTTGTTGCCAGACCTTTTAAGTATGACATAGTGTCCTTCCTCATCTCTTATTATAGTCTTTGGCCTAAAATCTAATTTATCTGATATAAGGATTGCTACCTCAGCTTTCTTTTGATGTCCATTAGCATGGTAAGTTGTTCTCCACCCCCTCACTTTCAATCTGGAGGTGTCTTTGGGTCTAAAATGAGTTTCTTTTTTTTTTTCTAAAGATTTTATTTATTTTTTTAGAGAGAGAGCGAGCGAGCACAGGCAGACAGAGAGGCAGGCAGAGGCAGAGGGAGAAGCAGGCTCCCCGCTGAGCAAGGAGCCCGATGTGGGACTCGATCCCAGGACGCTGGGATCATGACCTGAGCCGAAGGCAGCCGCTTAACCAACTGAGCCACCCAGGCGTCCCTAAAATGAGTTTCTTGTAGACAGCATATTGATAGGTTTTATTTTTTTTTATCCATTCTGATACCCTGTGTCTTTTGATTGTGGCATTTAGCCCATTTACTTTCAGGGTAACTATTGAAAGATATGAATTGAGTGCCATTGTATTGCCTGTAAGGTGATTGTTACTGTGTATTATCTCTGTTCCTTTCTGTCCTTTCTGGTCCACTACTTTTATTTTTATTTTTATTTTTTTTTAAAGATTTTGTTTATTTATTTGACAGAAGGGAGGGAGAGATCACAAGTAGGCAGAGAGGCAGGCAGAGAGAGAGGGAGAAGCAGGCTCCCTGCTGAGCAGAGAGCCCGATGTGGGGCTCAATCCCAGGACCCTGGGATCATGACCCCAGCTGAAGGCAGAGGCTCAACCCACTGAGCCACCCAGGCGCCCCTGGTCCACTACTTTTAGGCTCTCTCCTTGATTAGAGAACTGCTTTCAGTATTTCCTATAGGGCTGGTTTGGTGTTTGCAAATTCGAATTTTTGTTTGTCCTGGAAGCTTTTTATCTTTCCTTATATTTTCAATGATAGCCTAGCTGGATATAGTATTCTTGGCTGCATAGTTTTCTCATTTAGTGTTCTGAATATATCATGCCAGTTCCTTCTGGCCTGCCAGGTCTCTGTGGATAAGTCTGCTGCCAATCTAATATTTCTACCATTGTATGTTACAGACTTCTTGTCTGGAGCTGCTTTCAGGGTTTTCTCTTTTTCACTAAGACTTGTAAGTTTTACTATTAGATGATGGGGTGTGGTCCTATTTTTATTTGTTTGAGGGGGCTTCTCTGTGCCTCCTGGATTTTGATGCTTGTTCCCTTTGCCATATTGGGGAAATTTCTACAGCAATTCACTCTAATATACCTTCTGCCCCCCTTTCTTCTCCTTCTGGAATCCCAATTATTCTAATATTGTTTTGTCTTATGGTATCACTTATCTCTCGAACTCCCCCCTCATGATCCAGTAGTTGTTTGTGTTTCTTTTTCTCAGCTTCTTTATTCTCTGCCATTTTGTCTTCTATATCACTAAGTCTCTCTTCTGCCTCATCTATCCTAGCAGTAAGAGCCTCTATTTTTTATTATTCCTCATTAATAGCTTTTTTTGATTTCAGCTTGGTTATATTTTAGTTCTTTTATTTCTCCAGAAAGGGTTTTTGTTTCTCCAGACAGAGTTTCTCTAATATCTTCCATACCTTTTTTGAGCCCAGCTAGCACCTTGAGAATTGTCATTCTGAACTCTAGAACTGACATATTACCAATGTCAGTATTGATTAGGTCTCTAGCCATCGATACTGCCTCTTGTTCTTTCTTTTTTTTTTTTTTAAAGATTTTATTTGTTTATTTGACAGAGAGAGACACAGCGAGAAGGGGAACACAAGCAGAGGGAGTGGGAAAGGGAGAAGCAGGCTTCCTGCTGAGCAGGGAGCCCCATGTGGGGCTCGATCCCAGGACACTGGGATCATGACCCGAGCCGAAGGCAGCCGCTTAACGACTGAGCCACCCAGGTGCCCCCTTTCTTTTTGTGATGAGTTTTCCACCTTGTCATTTTATCCAGATAAGAATATATGAATGAGAGAATAAAATAGTAAAAGGGTGGCAAAGACCCCAGAAAAATGTACACTAACAAAATAAGAGACCCACAACCAGGCGGAGAAGAAAGGGAAAAAAAAGAAATAAAAACATTATATATATATATATATATATAAATAAAATAGAGAGAGAGAGAGAGAGAGAGAGACTGGTGAATAGAACAGAGCCAGAGAGCCAGAGCCACTCACTTGATTTTGGGTGTATTTTGGTCTCTCAGAAGAAACTACCTCCCAAAATTTTAAAGGAAAAAAAAAACACCTTATATGTATAAATACAAAAATAAGGGTAAACATGATGAAAGGATGGAATATGAGTGTAAAGTGAAAATTTAAAAAAAAATTCTAAAAAAGCAATTGATAAGTTGTTTGGAAAAAGGAAAAAAAAAAGAATGTGCTCAGGCTGGAGACTAGAACAAAGCCATGTGTTAGATTTAGGGTATGTTTTCATCTATTAGAAGAAATTGTATCCCAAAATTGTTTAGGAAAAAAAACCCTTTTATGTATACAAAAAATAATGTTAAATACAATAAAGTGATAAAATATGAGTATAACAATGAATGTTTAAAAAGATTTTTTTTAAGAAAGGTATTAAGATAAACTAGTTAAAAAACATTAAAAGAGGAAATAAGAAAAGTTAAAAATAATAGAATAAGAAAAAAATTTTAAAAAATTTAACTTTGCAAGACTAAAGAATCATGGGGAAAAGCCTTGAATTCTATGTGTTACTTTCCCCTAGCTCTGGAGTTCTGTTGTTCTCCTTGATTGGTAAGCTTGGTCTTGGCTGGATGTTCTTGCTGATCTTCTGGGGGAGGGGCCTATGTCAGTGAGTCTCAAATGTCTTTGCTCAAGGCAGAATTGCACTGCCCAGGGGCTGGGCTAAGTAATCTGCTCGGGTTTGCTCTCAGAGCTTTTGTTCCCTGAACGCTTTCTATAGAGTTCTGGAGGATGGGAATGAAGATGGCAGTCTCCCAATCTCCAGCCCTGGAGGAGCCAAGATCTCGGGGTCTCTCTCTGCAGTGTGCTGTCAAGGAAAAGCTATCAATTCCTCTTGTCTCCCTGGTCTCTGGCCGCACTCCAAGCTCACCTGGCCTGTCACTGAGCGTTTCTGTCTCTGGTGCATGGCCCTGTTTGGATTCTCCAAGCCCAGCAGATTTCTGCAGTGCACTCCTGTGCCACTCCTCTTGGAGGAAGAAGGAAGGGGTTTCCCCAGATCTGCCACTTGTGAGGTCCCTGCTTGAAGAGCAGTGTCCCAACTACCTAGGTACATGGTTTAAGGTAACCCCAAGCTGAGATCAGACTCCTTAGCTGTCTCTGTAGCTGGCTTCTCCGCTCTGATACCTGGAGCTCTGCCACACTCAGACACCCCTGTTCTTTCTGTGACCCCGCAGGACCTGAGACCACACTGTCCCCGCGAGGGCTCCACCCCCATTTAGCCTCTGGAGTGATCCCTCAGTGGAGCAGACTTCTAAAAGTTCTATTTTGTGCTCTGCTTCTCCACTGCTTGTCAGGAGCCAGCCCCTCCCCCACGCGGTCTATCTTCCTGTCACTTCAGATTCACTTCTCTGCTTGTCCTACCTTTCAGAAAGTGGTGGATTTTCTGTTCCTAGAATTGCTGCTCTTCTTCTCTTCAATCTCCTGTTGAGTTTGTAGGTGTTCAGAATGGTTTGATAAGTATCTCGCTGAACTCCTGGGACCTGATGTCATTTCAATCGGCTATTCCTCCACCATCTTGCCTCTCATTCCTAAAAATTCTGATAGTTTATTAGTGTATAGGAATGCAGTTGATTTTGTATCCTTCAACTTTGCTGAATTTATTTATACTAACAGCTTTTTTGTTGAGTCTTGAGGGTTTCTTATATAAGTCATCTGCAAACAGAGACAGTTTTGCTTCTTTCTTTCTGTTTTGGATGACGCATTTCTTTTTCTTGCCTTATTTTTCTGACTAGGACTTCTAATACTATGCTGAATAAAAGTGGTGAGAGTGGTATGTTTGTCTTGTTCTTAAGTTAGAGGAAATGCTTTTAGCTATTCACCGCTGAAATGATGTTAATTGTGGTCTTGTAATATATGACCTTGTTATGTTGAAGTATGTTTCCTCTATACCCACTTTGTTGAGTTTTTATCACATATGGATGTTGAATTTTGTCAAATGCTTTTCTGCATCTCTTGAGATGATCATATGATTTTATACTTTCTCTTTCAATGTAGTATATTATACTGATTCATTTGCAGATTTTGAACCATCCCTGCCTCCCTGGAATAAATCTCACTTGATCACACTGTATGTTTTAAAAAATGTATTGTTTAATTTGGTTTGTTAGTTTTTAAAAAAGGATTTTATTTATTTATTAGAGAGAGAGAGCTTGAAAGAGAGATCACAAGCAGGGGGAGGGGTAAGGGAGACACAGACTCCCTGCTGAGCAGGGAGCCCAGTGTGGACTCGGTCCCAGGACTCTGGGATCATGACCTGAGCAAAAGGCAGACGCTTCACTGACTGAGCCACCCAGGTGCCCTGGTTTGCTAATGTTTTTTTGAGGATTTTTGCATCCATGTTGTCAGGCATATTGGCCTGTAATTTTTACTCTTGAATTGTCCTTTGTCTTGTTTTGGTATCAGGATAATTCTGACTTTATAAAATGAGTTTGGTAGTGTTCCTTTCTCTTCTATTTTTTGGAAGAGTTTAAGGATTGGCATTAATTCTTTAAATGTTTGGTAGAATTCACCAGTGAAGACATCTGGTCCTTGAGTTTTGTTTGTTGGGAGATTTTTTTATTACAGATCCAATCTCCTTACTAGTAATTGGTCTTTTCAAATTTTCTGTTTTTTTTTTTCATGGATCAAGTTTGGTATGTTGTATATTTCTAGGAGTTTATTCTCTTCTCGCTTGCCCAATTTTTTGACATATGGTCTTTCAAAGCACAGTAGTTGATCATGGTCCTTTGTAAGCATCTTTTGTATGATCTTTGTAATGTCTCTTCTTTCATTTCTCTTTTTAGTTCTTTGAGTCTTCTCCTTTTTTAGTAAGTCTAGCTAAAGTTTTGTCTATTTTGTTTATTTTTTCAAAAAAACCAACTCTTAGTTTTATTGATCTTTTATATTGTCTTTTAAATCTCTATTTCATTTATTTTCACTCTCATCATTGTTATTTCCTTCCTTCTACTAATTTTAGACTTAACTTATTTTGGTTTTTTTTTTTCCAGTTGCTTATGGTATAAAGTTTGTTTTTTTGAGATCTTTCTTGTTTTTCAATGTAGGCATTCATCACCATTAACTTCCCTTTTAATGATGTTTTTGAGGTTTTTTGTTTTTGAGGCATCCCATAAATTTTGGTATGTTGTATTTCATTTTCATATGTCTCAAGATATACACTTTTAAAATTTCTTCTTTGACTCAGTGGTAGTTCAGTTATATGTAGTTTGATCTCCATATATTTATGGATTATCCCCCAGTTTTCTTCTTATAATTGAGTTTTTGTGGGTTTCTTTTCATACAATTGTCAGAAAAGATGTTTGATATTGTTTCAATCTTAAATTTATTAGGATTTGTTTTGTGGCCTAATGTATGATCTGTAATGTTCTATATAACCTTGAGAATGACGTTTATTTGGTTGCTTTTGGATGGAATGTTCTATAAATGTCCATTAAGTCCATCTGCTCTAACATGTTGTTTAAGGCCAGTGTTTCCTTATTGCTCTTTTGTCTGGATAATTTGTCCATTCTCAAAGTGGGGTGTTAAAGTTTCCTAATATAATTGTATTGCTGTATGTTTCTTTCTTTACCTCTGTTAGCATTTGCTCTATGTTTAGCTGCTCCTATGTTGGATTCATAAGTATTTACAGATGTTAAATCCTCTTATTTGATTCACACCCTTTATCGTTCTTCAGTGACTTTTTTTGTCTCTTATTATAGTCTTTGTCCTAAGATCTATTTGTCCAATGTAAATATAGCTACCAGGCTTTCTTTCCATTTCCATTTGCATGGAATATCTTTTTCCATCTCTTCACAGACTCTTTAATCTGTGTGTATCCTTATATCTGAAGTGAGTCTCTTATAGGCAGCATATAGATGGGTCTGTATTTTTATCTATTCAGCCACTCTGTCTTTTGATTGGAGAATTTAGCCCATTTACATTGAAAGTAATTGTGGATAGGTATTATTACCATTTTATTAATTCTTTTCTAGTTGTTTTGTAGCTCCCCTCCATTACTTTCTTCTCTGGCTCTCATCATTTGTGATTTGGTGATTTTATGGAGTAGTATGCTTAGATTCTTTTTATCTTTTGTGTGTCTACTGTAGGTGTCTTCCTCTGAAAGAGGTATATTTGCATACTTTAAAAGCTGCCATCTGGGCTTCACCTTCCAATCAGCCTGAGACTAGATGCTGATGGAGGTCTTTGTCTTTGAATTCTAGACAGGTTTTGGCACACTCTCAACTACTGGGAGCTATTAAAAATAAACTAGGCTGCTTGGACAATCACAAAGATTTGAAAAACAGTCAAGAGCT
This sequence comes from Taxidea taxus jeffersonii, assembly GCA_003697995.1. NCBI lineage: Eukaryota > Metazoa > Chordata > Mammalia > Carnivora > Mustelidae > Taxidea > Taxidea taxus. The sequence continues at coordinate 106,575 of ML093559.1, forward strand.
AGGATAAGGTTGAACAGTAAGATTCATCTGCTATATGAGAACACTCCTTCAAGATGAAGCCTGGGAGATAAGAATTTCTGTCTGTTCCCTCTATATGGAGGCCTAGAGTGATAGGTCTGTTTGTTTGCTACTGTCCCATTGAACACATGACCACAAGCCCCATTGGCCATCAGAGCCAGGCTATCAAGGGATGTGACCTCTAGGCAGCAGCCATAAAAGATAGACCAGATATGTGCAGAGGTTCCTTTCTTAGAGATACTGGTTTGGAGGCTCTGAAGTTGCATGCTTTTCCTACAGCCAATTTTGAATCCCAACATCACTGTACTTACTGTAATCTGTGCTTTAAACTTCTTCACTTCTTCATCAGGGTGCCATTGCCATAGTTTTTAAAGTAATTTTTATTGTGTATACATTTCTAGGTTGACTATACACTACTCTCCACCCATTTTTAAAGATGTTGCTATACTGTCTTTTCATTTGCATTATTTCTAATGAGAATTTTGCTGTCTTTTTAATCTGTCTCTGTAAATAATGTATATTTTTCCTCTGCCTGCTTTTAAGATTTTCTCCTTATCACTGGTTGCAAACAATTTGATTATTATGTGCCTTGGTGTAGTTTCTTTAAATTTCTTGTGCTTGGGAGTTCATTGACTTTGCTACTGTGGATTTACAGTTTTCACTAGTTTTGGAAATTTTTGAACAATTATTCTTTCAAATATTTTCTACCTTCTTTGAAGTTGTCCTGAGAGTTTACTGATGCTTCATTTTGGTGCTTTATTATCATATCTTTTTCTCTCTGTTTCATTTTGGAAATTTTCTATTACTGTGTCTTCACGTTCACTAATCTTTTCTTCCAAAATATCTGATACTTCTTTAGTCTTGGTGTATTTTTCTTCTCATCTGTGGTAGGCAGAATTCTGAAATGACCCCTGAGAGTTTTTGCCTAATCCCCAGAACTGTAAATATTATGAGATACCAGGCCCCCAATTAGGTAATGCTACATAACAAAAGGAATTTTTTAGATGTAGTCAAAGTTACTGGTCAGTTGGCTTTGTGTTAGTCAAAAGAGAGACTAACTGGGTGGGCCTATGTAATTATATGTCTTTAAAGTGAGTGAGTTCTTCAGGATGATATCAGAAGAAGCCAGAGAGATAGGAAGCAATGAAGGATTGAGTGCACTGTTGTTGGCTTGAACATAGAGGGATCCAAATAAAAAAGACCTGAGAATGACATCTAGGCTCCCAGTGGCCTCTGGTTCACAACAAGAAAATGGGGATCTCAGCCTTATTGCCACAAGAAAGTTGATTTTGCTGACAACCTGAGTGATCTTGAAATTGAGTTCTTCTTAGAGTCTTGAGATAAGAACTAATCCAGCCAATAGCATAATTTCAGTTATATGAGACCCTAATCACCCACTCTAGTCAGTCCTTCCTGGACTTCTGACCCATAAAACTGTTTATTAAGTTGTTTTAAGTTTGTTGTTCTAAGCTACCAAAATTGGGATAATTTGTTCCCTAGCAATGGAAGACCAGTATATCACACCTTGTGATTTTTATCTCTAGAAGTTTAATTAAGGGGGTCTTCTTTTATATCTTCCATGTCTCTATTTAACTTTTTAAGCATAAGGAATGTTATTATAAAATTGTTTTACTGTTCTTTTTTATTATAAAAATTATTTAATATTCAGATAGTTTTAATATCTGTCAGTTCTGTATCAATTTCATTTGCTTAATTTATCTAGTATTCATTGTGGATTACATTTTTCTGTTGTTTTTCATGCCTTGTAATTATTGATTAGATGCAATACATGAATCATTTTACTTTGTTGAATGCTAGATATTTTTGTTTTCATATAACTATTCTTGAGTTTTGTTCTGGGGGATGCAGTTAGCTTACTTGGTAACAGTTGGATCCTTTCAGGTCTTGCTTTTAATATTTGTGAGGCACCACCAGAGTTGTATTTAGTTTAGTACTATTATTTTTCCATTCAAAGGCAAGACCTTCTTAGTATTCTATCAATTCTTATGAGTTACAAGGTTTTTCCAATTTAACTGGTGGGAATAGACACTATTCCTGGTCCTCTGTAAGTACTGAGATACTATTTCTTCTCATTCTTTCAAGTGGCTCTTTTTTTTTTTTTTTTTTTTTTTTTTTTTGTAGTTTTCACAAATACATGAGCTGATCCATTCTCAGGGTTTTGAGATTTTGGACTGTGTGAAGCTCTCTCCTCTCTGGTACTCTTATTCTGCAAACTCTAGCCTCCTTTGTCTGCTTGGACTCCAAGCTCTATCTCTTAGACTCAAGGAGTCTACTTAGGCTCCACCCAAGTTCCTTTTCCCTACCATAGCCTGGAAATTCTCTCAAGGCTGTAAACTGGGCAGTCATAGGGATTACCTCATTTATTTCCTATCTGATTTTGGGGATTACTGGCCTTCATTGCCTGATGCCCACTGTCTTTAAACTGTTGTTTCATGTATTTTCTGTAGCTAGTGTGTGTGTGTGTGTGTGTGTGTGTGTGTGTGTGTGTTGTTTCAGGTTCAGTCATAAGTCTGTTTCCTCCATCTTAGCCAGAAGTCTTTTGCTGATCTTTTGACATGCTGTGGTTTGTTCAGATACACTGCTCATACCTAGAAAACATATCTTGTTAACAAGTATGTATGGTAAGACATAAATCAATGAATGCCATATATTATGTACCACATTTATTTATACATTTACTTCCATATTGTTTTGACATCCAAATAGAATTAGACAACTATTCAAATCAGATTAAATTTGCCATTAGAAGATAGTGGGGGGAAAAGGCAAGTTGTGAGAATGATCAGGAGTTGGCAGTAGAGGATATGGCAAAAATAAAATGATGAGAAAGGAGGAGGACATATTGTAAAAATTAGTGAGGTAGTAGTGTAGGAGGAAGAATGGAAATAAAGATGAAGAGGGAAATAATCCTTGGAGGGCAGTTTTTTATGTAATACGCATTTTCATATGTTGGGGTAAGGCTGTTTTCTCTCTCTGTCTCTCTGTCTCTCTCTGTCTCTCTCTCTCTCTTTTTTTTTTTTTCTGTGTTTCTGTACTACTACTATACATGCATCTTCTCTACATGCATCCACAGTCATGTAGTTCTAAATAGAGGATATGATAAATGAGGACTGTTGTTCATTCCTTCAATAAGTAAGTTTTATTTGTCATCTATTCTAATTGAGGCACTGGGCTATGATAAAAGACACAAGTTTTAAGGATAGATACAGTTGTTCATTCCAAGGATGGTAGAGTCTAGCAAGGGGGACAGGGAGTAGACCATAATAACAGACTTTGTGGCTAAGCTAAGAGTAAACAGGGCACTAACGAATCCATAGAATGCCACCTGTTCCAGAGTTGGGGTGGGGGTCCTCAAGGAAAACATCCCTGAGGCGAGAGTTGGAGGATGAAGAAATGAGCAAATAAAGGGGGAGGGGGAGGAAGGAAAGGGTGTTCCGTGCAGAGGCAACAAGGCTAGTGTCAACATTAAATGGTTTTGAAGAATGGCAGAGCTCAATATGGGTGGAGCAAGCACTGTAAGGGGTAAGGGAATTTATTGGAAGGTTTGAGAAATTTAAGGGTAGACTTGGTGTTTTCTAGGTGTTAATGTAAGTGGTGGCTAGAGTCTGAAGAACATCTACCCTAAGGGTTCCTGGTAATATGTTTCCTGGATATATAAACCTGTCTGCAGAAGAAGCCCAGGGTGAGAGATGACATTTTTTCTTATATTGGTTTTCCTGGGTAAATCCCTCTCTCATCATTTTATAGCCATGAACATACCTCCTACATGACAAGATGGGACTTCTTATAGTTTTGGTGTATGTATTCTGGCAGACTGTAGAAGCTCAAGAGAGTGCTTCTGTCTATTCCAAATAGTTGGACATGGTGCTTATGACTTTTGCAAATAAAGAAATGAAGACCAGGCAATATGAGGCAATGGATAGGTGACTACATCTTGGCAGTTTTGTTTTCAGAAGAATATTTTGTTTTCTTCCGAGCTTTAAGGTGGAGCATTTGAGCGTTTTGAGCTCCTGTCCCTTGGTCTGCAGACATAAAGAAATCAGGCTGAAACAGTAGTGAAGGTGTAACAAGTGGGAATGTATCGCAGTGACTCATATTTTGGCATTTTAAACACAAGCCAAGCAATTTTTTAATTATTCAAATATATAGAGTGCAAGGAACAGGCTAAATTACCTTCTTTGATCACTTGAGCAGTTATAAATCACTGATTAAATATTTAAAGTTCTTTTTGTTATTTACAGAAGGCTGATAACTTTAAATTTGCATAATATTTCATAATAGTTTATTAAAAAATGATGCACAATGTAGAAAGCAATATATCACTTAGATTACTTACAAAGAAAAGCATTCACCGGCCCCTGCCTTGTGGTTTATTGGAATAATTTTGATTGTAAAATAGCATTTTCTTTAAGAAAATTTGTGTGTTTTTTTGGTATTAGTTTTCCAGATATAAGATGCAGAAAAGGAAAAAAATAATTATAAATTCTATATCCCCTGGTAGCCAGTCCTCCCAGACAACATAGAGGTAATATTATTGTGATTGTCTTGAGCATCTGTCTGGGCTCAGATTGAAACCCTGCAATTTTAGCTGTAAAAACCTGAGCTTGTTATATAAACTCTCTAAGCATCTTAGCATCAGTTTGCCCACCTGTGGTAGAGGTATCTCAATAATAGTTTTATTGTAAGATTGCACTGAGAATTAAATTAGCTCTTTCATGCTAGTATTCGGCATATTATTAAAGGTTCAGTACATGTTGGCTATTATTATTATTAGCTCATAGTGGTGTTAAATGTTTTGGCTCCCTCTGAGATTTTTCTGAAAACTATGGATGTTTCTTCAGGAAAAAATCCTTATGCAGAGGACATGTTGCATGTGTTTTCAAGAGTCTCACCAAACCCTTGAGGCTCTTTCAAAATTAAGAGCAGATGAGAGGGGGTGATATCCGGTGTACATGGGGAGGGATTGGCTAGATAAGAGCAAGAATGTTTATATGTATGAAAAATTTGTAAATGTGATAATGAGAAGATATGGAATTCCCTTTTGTTTGCATCTATTTTCTCATTGAAATAAGAAGTAAAGCTGTGCATTGAGAGTCAGGAATGTAGGGAGTGTTGGAGGCCTAAGGAGAGGAAAGTAAATAATTGGGAGAATGAGAAAATGAATTGTGTAGGGGAAATTGAGCAGGATTGCCAAGCAGTGCTGGGGCCCACTGGAGATTTGTGATCACAAATTCAAAGAGACCAGACAACTACTTAGACACAAATGCAGAATAGATAAATAGTTGTGTGTAATCGGGATTAGGCATTTCCAGATGAATATCATGGAAGGAGAGGCGAGGGAATTTTGATATATGATAATTCTCATGTGACTTCACCTACCCCTTGTTATAGCCCTTGGAGAAATCACAGCTATGTGGTGACATGCAGACCCTTGGTTACTGGGAAGTGGTAGGATATCCATCATGGCAGAGGCAGGAATACCCTCCCTTCCTCCTACTCCCCCATTGCTCTCTTCCATGTCAGGAGACAGAGGGCTCAGAATCTTCATCTGCTGTTGCCTTGTAAGAAGGAGATGCCTTTCCGAGATGGGGCAGGGGGGGAATCTGTACTCTAGAATAGATACTTGTGCTTCTTTTTAACTATTGCTATCTTAGGTAACTGTATTACTTGTGCTAATTCCATTTTAGGCAACTACATTCCTGACAAGAGAATGTTCTGTTGGATTGTCAAAGTGTTCTTTGATAATCAAAGTACCCATGCCTTTAATAAAACATTTTCTGAGAAGAAGCACTTTGTGTATAAAAAGTCGTGTTCACAACAGTCCAAAATCTGTGGGACACAGCAAAGGCAGTCCTGAGAGGAAAATATATAGCGATACAAGCCTATCTCAAGAAACAGGAAAGGTCTCAAATACACAACCTAACCCTACACCTCAAGGAACTCGAGAGAGAACAACAAAGAAAGCCTAAACCCAGCAGGAGAAGAGAAATAATAAAGATCAAAGCAGAAATCAATGAAATAGAAACCAAAAAAACAATAGAACAAATCAATGAAACTAGGAGCTGGTTCTTTGACAGAATTAATAAGATTGATAAACCCCTGGCCAGACTTATCCAAAAGAAAAGAGAAAGGACCCAAATAAATAAAATCATGAATGAAAGAGGAGAGATCACAACCAACACCAAAGAAATACAAACAATCATAAGAACATATTATGAGCAACTCTATGCCAACAAATTCGACAATCTGGAAGAAATGGATGCTTTCCTAGAGACATATAAACTGCCAAAACTGAACCAGGAAGAAATAGAAAACCTGAATAGGCCCATAACCAGTAAGGAGATTGAAACAGTCATCCAAAATCTCCCAACAAACAAAAGCCCAGGGCCAGATGGCTTCCCAGGGGAATTCTACCAAACATTTAAAGAAGAATTAATTCCTATTCTCCTGAAACTATTCCAAAAAATAGAAATGGAAGGAAAACTTCCAAACTCATTTTATGAGGCCAGCATCACCTTGATCCCCAAACCAGACAAGGATCCCATCAAAAAAGAGAATTACAGACCAATATCCTTGATGAACATAGATGCGAAAATTCTCACCAAAATACTAGCCAATAGGATCCAACAGTACATTAAAAGGATTATTCACCACGACCAAGTGGGATTTATTCCAGGGCAGCAGGGTTGGTTCAACATCCGCAAATCAATCAATGTGATACAATACATTAACAAAAGAAAGAACAAGAACCATATGATACTCTCAATAGATGCTGAAAAAGCATTTGATAAAGTGCAACATCCCTTCCTAATCAAAACTCTTCAAAGTGTAGGGATAGAAGGCACATACCTCAATATTATCAAAGCCATCTATGAAAAACCCACGGCAAGTATCATTCTCAATGGAGAAAAACTGAGAGCTTTTCCGTTAAGGTCAGGAACACGGCAGGGATGTCCACTATCACCACTGCTATTCAACATAGTACTAGAAGTCCTAGCCTCAGCAATCAGACAACAAAAAGAAATTAAAGGCATCCAAATCGGCAAAGAAGAAGTCAAACTATCGCTCTTTGCAGATGATATGATACTATATGTGGAAAACCCAAAAGGCTCCACTCCAAAACTGCTAGAGCTTGTACAGGAATTCAGTAAAGTGTCAGGATATAAAATCAATGCACAGAAATCAGTTGCATTTCTTTACACCAACAACAAGACAGAAGAAAGAGAAATTAAGGAGTCAATCCCATTTACAATTACACCCAAAACCATAAGATACCTAGGAATAAACCTAACGAAAGAGGCAAAGTATCTATACTCAGAGAACTATAAAGTACTCATGAAAGAAATTGAGGAAGACACAAAGACATGGAAAAATGTTCCATGCTCATGGATTGGAAGAATTAATATCGTGAAAATGTCTCTGCTACCTAAAGCTATCTACACATTTAATGCAATGCCTATCAAAATTCCATCCAATTTTTTCAAAGAAATGGAACAAATAATCCTAAAATTTATATGGAACCAGAAAAGACCTCGAATAGCCAAAGGAATATTGAAAAAGAAAACCAAAGTTGGTGGCATCACAATTCCAGACTTTAAGCTCTACTACAAAGCTGTCATCATTAAGACAGTATGGTACTAGCACAAAAACAGACACATAGATCAATGGAACAGAATAGAGAGCCCAGAAATAGACCCTCAACTCTATGGTCAACTAATCTTCGATAAAGCAGGAAAGAACATCCAATGGAAAAAAGACAGCCTCTTCAACAAATGGTGTTGGGAAAATTGGACAGCCATATGCAGAAAAATGAAATTGGACCATTTCCTGACACCACACACGAAAATAGACTCAAAATGGATGAAGGACCTCAACGTGAGAAAGGAATCCATCAAAATCCTTGAGGAGAACACAGGCAGCAACCTCTTCGACCTCAGCCGCAGCAACTTCTTCCTAGGAACAACGCCAAAGGCAAGGGAAGCAAGGGAAAAAATGAACTATTGGGACTTCATCAAGATCAAAAGCTTTTGCACAGCAAAGGAAACAGTCAACAAAACCAAAAGACAACTGACAGAGTGGGAAAAGATATTTGCAAATGACATATCAGATAAAGGGCTAGTATCTAAAATCTACAAAGAGCTTAGCAAACTCAACACCCAAAGAACAAATAATCCAATCAAGAAATGGGCAGAGGACATGAACAGACATTTCTGCAAAGAAGACGTCCAGAGGGCCAACAGACACATGAAAAAGTGCTCCACATCACTGGGCATCAGGGAAATACAAATCAAAACCACAATGAGATACCACCTCACACCAGTCAGAATGGCTAAAATGAACAAGTCAGGAAATGACAGATGCTGGCGAGGATGTGGAGAAAGGGGAACCCTCCTACACTCTTGGTGGGAATGCAAGCTGGTGCAACCACTCTGGAAAACAGCATGGAGGTTCCTCAAAAAATTGAAAATAGAGCTACCTTATGACCCAGCAATTGCACTACTGGGTATTTACCCTAAAGATACAAACGTAGTGATCCAAAGGGGCACGTGTACCCGAATGTTTATAGCAGCAATGTCCACAATAGCCAAGTTATGGAAAGAACCTAGATGTCCATCAACAGATGAATGGATAAAGAAGAGGTGGTATATATATATATGATGGAATACTATGCAGCCATCAAAAGAAATGAAATCTTACCATTTGCGACGACATGGATGGAACTAGAGCGTATTATGCTTAGCGAAATAAGTCAACTGGAGAAAGACAACTACCACATGATCTCCCTGATATGAGGAAGTAGAGATGCAACGGGGGTGGGAGTTAAGGTGGTAGGAAAAGTAAAAATGAAAGAAGATGGGATCGGGAGGGAGAAAAACCAAAAGAGACTCTTAATGTCATAAAACAAACTGAGGGGGGTGGGGGGAAGAGGGGTTGGGTGAGGGTGGTGGGGTTACATCATATGTTTAAATAAAGCTTAAATAAAGTAAAAAAAAAAAAGTCGTGTTCACACTGAATTTCTGTTGACTTAAAGGGGAAATATATATGCCTTATTTCACTTGCCTTAAAGGGTAGGAAAATCAAAACAAATGAGAAAGGGTATAACTTTCCATGCTCATTTTAGAGAAGTGTTCTAAATTTCTCTATGTTTTGATTCCACTGTTAGCATTTTATTTTCTCCATCAACTTATTTCTGCTAAGCCCTTGAGAAAGGGAGTTGCTAGCAGTTTCCTTCTGATATTTCCAAAATTTGCACTGTGAGGAAACCTGTTCTGTGGGGAAGCCACAGAACAGAAGGAAGGCCAATAGTTTTTGTTCCCACCACCTCCATAGGATCTGGGTTTCTCCTTCCAAGACTTGAGTTCCAGGAGTAGTACCTTTTCACTTCCTCTTGTAGACAAATCTTTGTTTCTCACGCAAAGCTATTTTACCAGCTGGTGTGGAGGTCCAGTGCACATCCTACTCAGGCAGGAAATAAAGAGTGTGTTCTTTTCTGCTATTCACTGTAGAAAAGCAACAAGAGGTAATAGTGGGAAAATATAGGCTTTCAATGTTAGCTAGACATGAGCTATTGCAATTTGTAGTAATTTTTCTGAGTCTTACCTATAATTGAAGATTTTAGTTTCTCCTTGTCATCCTCTTTCTCCTCCAGCTCCTACGTCTTTTCCAGGGTATTCTAACTACATATAACAAAAGCATCAAAGTCATACTGACTTCAACCATAATAAGGATTTTACTTGCTAGTGAAACTAGGATTCCTAGGCAAGACAGCTTCCAAGTAACTTAATTTCAGGGCCCCTGCTTCCAGTTTTTGTATTTTTTAGCTCTTCTCTTCTTAGTGTACTGAGTTCATTCCCAGGTTGGCAGCAGTTCAGGGCCTTGCATCACAAGGAAGAATTTTTGAGGAATGCCCAAAATATCTTCCAGAAGATGAGGAAGAACTTGTAGAAGTTCCAGGAAGACTCTCCCTGGTATCAGTGGGTCACATGATAATTTATCAACCTCTGGAAAGGAGGATGAGATTTCTTTTAGATAGCTAAGACTCACACTAAAAGCTGGAGATGGGGTCAGGTTTCTCTGAGGCTGTATAGAGGAAGAGAAAATCCATGTAAGGAAATCAAGGCTGTTAGGGAGGAAGAAGGCAGGAATGGATGAAGGGTAGATAAGAACAATCCAGTCTACCTGGAGCTCAGGCATTGCTTTCTCAGCTCTTCTGCTTATATAACAAGTAATCTCCCTTCTCTATTTGGTTCCAGGTTAAGATCGTTCAGACACCTGAGGTTGTTTACATCTACCAATGGCATTCCCCTGAAGTAGACTTTCTGAGCACACAGCCTGTACTAGAGTCTTGGAGATTTTGCCCTTTTCCTTTGTCACACATTCATTGTTTGTGCTTTTGGTGGGCTGGCTTTTATGACAGGATTTTATATTTTCTTTCATGAATTAATATTCTCCTTGGCATTTTAACCCCATCTGAGGCTTCCATGTTTCGTTTGAGATTCCTGTGCTCCACTCAGTGAGAACCATCTTTTCCTAGGAGCTCATCATCTGGTCTTTTCTTGTTATACACTTTGAAATCAACTTTGAAAAATCTAAAACTCAACTATGTTTGATTAATCTCCATCCGTTACACCAGATTGTTTTCAATACCAAATTATTCTCATTGTCATCATCCAGGGGCAAGGAATGGGTACAAGAGAAAAAGCACAGACTGCTGCTAGGAGGAGCCACAGCCATTCCTTTATTGGGAATTGAGGGGAAGACTTCCCAGCTTGGGGATTGGAGGATGAGGCTCCATTTTGCAGCAGGAAGAACTGGTCTGTTTGCTCTGTTTTGAGGAGTTGCTGCCACTGAGGAAAGGGAAAGCACTGTGTTCTTGTAATCATACACTCACCAGTGGCTAATTTCAAAGAATTTTAAAGCATAGTCCCAACTTTTCAAAAACACAAATTAAAAACTGATTTACTACAAGGTTGTTTTTCACTCCTGACAGCAATGATATGTCATAACCTGTCAAACTCTCTCCAGGGAGGAATATGTGTTACTGTGAATGAAGGGCTGACACAGGCCCTTTTCTTATATTCTCTCCCAGAGACAATACTTTTTTTGTTTCTTGGAAAGAATATGGCACTAATTTGGCACTTACAGATGCACATGTTAAAGACTTTTTATATATATTTAAGACATTTATAAAAGGGTCAAGGATTCAAGTGATATTACTTTCATGATATTAACCAACTTTGAGCGCAAACTATGTGCTAAGTATTAAAGTGTATTAATTTATTTAATCCCCACAAACTGCTATGAGGGTAAGTAGTATTATTTATCTGTTGAAGCCAGGACCCAGAGAGAGAAAGTAATTTGTCCAAATTAACCCAGTTGGTAAACAGCAGAGCTGGATGCAAATCTAGTACTCTGTCTCCAAACTGTTTGCTTTTCACCACTTACATCTCTTCAAAGTCTGTCCTTTACCCTTTTACACACATCCCTTGCAGGTTCTATGTTGTGTTGCTTTTCTTATCCTTAGGAGTATTCCTTTGTTGTCTTTTTTTCTTGGTTCCTTTACTCTCCTATTCCTTTTCATGATTTCAGTGTCCTTTCCATGTGGAGACAGGTTCATACCAGCGAGGAGTCGTCTGACAGGGCCTGAGGGAAGAACTGGGTACAATGGAAAGAGGGGTATTGGACTAGATGAAATCCGGGGATCCAGGGGATCAAAAAGATTCTAAGGGCCTAGAAGACAGGGATCCAGAATCTTAGTAGATAGAAAGTTATATACAGTGGCTTGGTAAGCAGTCAGATAGCAGAGCATGGAGCCACAGCCCTTCTGTTTCTCACTTGGGTCTGTCCATCACTTGATCTGCTCTATTTCAAGTTCTATTTCTGGTGATGAGATCTTTTATATGCCCTTCCCAGCATTGTTCCTGTGACAATTTTTTCTTTTTTCTTTTGCCTTTGATGGGCTCCTGGACCTTCCTAGATGCAGTAGAAAAAAAAAATCCTAGAACAGAAATTATTTCTTAGTTATTTTCATGCATCAAAAATTTATTGAATTTTCCATACACAAAAATCATGCTCCTAAACTCCTGGAAGAAAACTTAACAGGTGGGTACTTCAACCTCGGTTTTGGCAATGATTTTTTGCATTTGAAAACCAAAAGCAACAAAAGCAAAGATAAACAAGTGAGCCTACATCAAACTAAAAGATCAGCAAAGGAAACCATCAACAAAATGAAACCCATGGCATGGGAGAAAATATTTGCAAACCACATATCTGACAAGGGGTTAATAATATCTAAAATACACAAGAATTCATGCAACTTAATTTAAAAACAGAAAATAAAAGCAAAATTAAAAAATAGGCAGGGGCACCTGGGTGACTCAGTTGGTTGTGTCTGCCTTTAGCTCCAGTCATGGTCCCCCAATCCTGGGATCAAGCCTCACGTTGCTCCCTGCCCAGCAGGGAAGTCTGCTTCTCCCTCTTCCTCTGTCCCTCCCCGCTGCTCATGCTCTCTTACTCACACACACTCTCTCTCAAATAAATGAAATATTTTAAAAAAGATTTTATTTATTAATTTGAAAGAGAGAGATCACAGGCAGACAGAGCAGCAGGCAGAGAGGGCGGGGGGGAGCAGGCTCACCACTGAGCAGAGAGTCTGATGTGGGGCTTGATCCCAGGACCCTGAGATCATGACCCAAGCCGAAGGCAGAGGCTTAAATCACTGAGCCACCCAGATGCCCTATAAATGAAATATTTTAAAAAATGGGCAAAGGACATGAATAGACATCTACCCAAGGAACACATACAAATGACCAACAGGTACATGGAAAGATGTTCAACATCACTAATCACCAGGGAATTGTAAATCAAAGCTACAGTGAGATATCACCCTGTACCTGTTAGACTAGCTATTCTTAAAAGACAAGAGATTCCTCATATGAATGAAATTATATGGTATTTGTCTCTCTCTGACTGACTTATTTCACTCAAATGTGGAATTTAGGAAACAAAAGAAAGACGACAAGAGACATAAAATGTTCTCTTAGGTACAGAGAAGAGACAGATGGTTGCCAGAGGAGAGGTGGGTGGGCAGGATGGGTGAAACAGGTGATGGGGATTAAAGAGTGATCTTATCTTGATGAGCACTGAGAAATGTATAGAATTTTTAAACCTTTATATTGTACATCTGAAGCTAATGTAGCATTGTTAATTATACTTGAATAAAAGATGTAAAATTAGGAAAAATAAAAATGTTAGATGAAGGAAAAAAAAGATAATAAGTCCTGGCAAGGATGAGGAGGAAAGGAACCCTTGTACACTGTTAGTGGAATTTTTTTCCCATTATAGAAGACATTATGGGGGGTTCCCCAAGAAATTAAAAACAGATCTACCATATGATTCAGCAATCTCTTCTCTGAATATATCCAAAGGAAACAAAATATTATCTTGAAATGATATCTATATTCCCATGTTTATTGTAGCATTATTCACAACAGCCAAGATGTGGGGACAACCTAATTTTCCATTAGAGGATGTATAGATCTCACTCTCTTAAACACACACACACACACACACACACAGGAGTACTATTCAACCTTTAAAAAGAAGAAGAGGCTATAATTTATGAAAATATGGATGAACCTGGAGCACATTGTGCTAAGTGAAATAACTCGGAGAAAGACAAATGCTGCATGGTATCACTTATATGTAAAGTTAAAAAAAATCAAACTCATGGAAACATAGAATTGAAAAGTGGGGTCATGGGCTAGGGATGTGTAAGATAGGTAGAGGTTGGTTAAAGGGTACGGACTTTGAGGTATAAGATGAATGAGGTCTGATGTTCTAATGCATAACATGGTGACTATAATTGATAACACTGTATTGAATAATTAAACTTTGCTAAAAGAGTAATACTTAAATGTTCTCACACACAAAGAGGGTGAATGTGTGAGGTGATGGATGTGTTAATTAACTGGATGGAAGGAATCTTTTCACAATGTGTATGTATATCAAATCATTACATTGTATACTTTTTTATACAATTTGTACACAATTTTATTTCTCAATTATACCTCAATAAGGCTGGGGGGAAAAAACCAACAAACACTTTCTGGAGCCTTTTCCTGTGATGGTGACAGTGGGATAGAGAGAACATGGGAGCATATTCTGTGTGAAGCTTTCCTTGGAGGTCCCTGAAATTAAAACCAGATTAAAACTTATATCACTACATGTGTTGGGATATTGTGTTTGTCTAATGAGCCCTTATATTTTCTCTCACTTTCCCGTTATTTTCAGCTGTAGGATATCTGAGGCAGGAGACTGTGGAAGAACGGAGATTTCTCTCAGAGACCAAAGGTATGTGGCATAAATGAATCATGACAAAACACTGCCTGGTGTCTTCCCAGATGTCACATGTTATGTGCGAAGAGGGGGTGAGGAAGAGGTAAGTGTTGGGTAAGGACTATGGGAGGTGAGCTATTTGCTACTGCATGTTTTTATACTCTGGTGAAAATGTACAATTACATGGCATGCTGATTTAAATTCATTTTAACACCAGATATAAAATTCTCAGAAGAAAGATTATCAACTTGCCTATTTATTAAAAATCAAGCAAGCTGTGGCTGAAAACGTTTAATGAAAATAGACTCTTTGGGGGAAACCATGCTGAACTACTGTTGCTTAAGGGATTGTGTGCAGGTTCCTATTATTGGCAGGGCACTCACTCCATCAGCGTGAGTGACATCCTTCTCTCCTCTAGCCTTCCGCTCCACTGGCTCATGGACATTACCATTCTCAAGGTTAAGCTATGAACAAGAGTGTTATTAGTTGGAAGCCTGAGAGTGTGAGAATCTTTCCCTTTTGGTCCCAATTCTGAATAATGTTCACTAGCAATTCAAGCCTGTCTTTTCACCCATAAAACCAATGTGATTCTCTTGCTTTGTTCTTTTTACCTTGCTGAGCCTCAGTTTCCTTGTCTATTAAGTGGAGAACATAGATTTCAGAGTTTCTTTCCAGCTCTGGTCTCCTGTGGTGTTTATGATCTGACAGCCTTGAGAAGAGGACAAAAGTAGCTCATCAGTGGGGAACCTCATCTTAAGTAGCAAAAGAGTTTCTGAAAAAAATACATGTAGAAATTTGAATTTTAAACATGCCAAAAAATGGTTTTTGAAGGAAATTTTTAGTGACCTGCTTTGGAAAGTTCTTTTCTCCAATCACCTAATTTGACATGTTTTGATAGCTTGACTTAAAATAACCACTTGTCTCTTGTTGTCTCTCTATAAAATATAAACTTGTTTTGCCATATACTTGTTAAATGGTAAAAGCATCAATAAAATCCTCAGTCTCCATGATGCTGTGTGGAAATCATTCGAAGAGAGTTAAATATACAGTACTTGCCTCTGGGAGAGTGTCTGATATATCAGTTGTGTGTATAGATGAAGGACAAAAAACAAGTGAAATTATGATATTTTAATTGAATACAAGGAATACCAAATATCTCAAGTGATATACTACATGAATTTCTCTTCAGTGGATGGAAGAAGATATCTTCTCGTATAGTAAATTAAAGAACACAAGTTGAAGGACATCAGAATTTATGAACCTCCCATAGGGAAAGAGAGACGCCCCACTGATTTGGGGAGAAGGCATGAGCATTGGAAGACTCGAAAATGTGAGCTTAGCTCATTCTGAAGAAAATCCAGTTTTCTTTACTGTAGTAGGTGGATAGTGCCCCCCCCCAAATATGTCTGTACCTAATCCCTGGAATCTGTCACTCTGTTACTCTGCATGGCAGATGGGACTTTGGCAGCTGTGATTAAGGTTGGGGAGATGAACCTGGTCTAATTATATTAGTCCTTTAAATCAGAGAAACTTTCCCAAAGATGTGATCAATAAAAAAGGGTCAGGAAGATGGGGTGTTGTTGGCTTTGAAAATGAAGGGAGAGGCTGTGAGCTAAGGAATGATGACAACCTCTAGAAGGTAGAAGAGTTGACAAAATGGATTCTCCCTGAGAACCTCCAGAAAGGAATATAGCTCTGCCGACACCTTGATTTCAGTTGATGAGATGTATATGAGACTTCTGACTTACACAACTGTAAGATAATAAATTTGTTTTAATCAACTAAGTTTGGAGTAATTTGTTACAGCAGCAATAGAAAAACAATATATACATCCAGGCAGAGGTAAAATGTTTTATGACATGCTCTAGTAATTGCTTCACTGTGTTCAATTTCACATGTGAAATTTAAATCTCTACATTGTTACTATTGGAGTCGATAATAGATACTTGATAATTTCATGAAATATGCAGGTTTGGATCCCATTGGATTTTTTTTCTCATTTATTTGCTTTAATGTTGAATGAAATATTTTCAACATATAAATCCCAGGAAGCAGGATGACTGGTGAAAATTGTTTGTTTAATAATTTGATAATTTGTCTTCATGGTAGATAGACCATCTGAATTTTATAAGGTTTTAAGTTCAAAATTGACTTCAAATATGATGCTTAGTAGGCAAATAGGGTTATTTGCCAGTGTGGTGAGAGAGAAGGGCATAGGCTTTGGGAGTCAGATATTCCTCAGTTCAAATTCCAGCTCTACCACTTAGTAGTTGTGTGAATTTGGACAAGTGGCTCAATTTCTGTAAGTATCAGTTTTCTCTTCCTTATTAAGGAGTTAACAACTGCCTTTGCAATGAGGATTAAGTCAGTTTGTGTTTGTTAACAGGCTAGCACACTCTCTGGCTCCAAGTTGTATTTCTTTCTTTACTACCTTCTTTGTTTGCTGCATAAGTCCTTTTACAATGAGTTCATTCAGATTTCAGTGTGGAGCTACTTACTGAGATACTTGAAATTAGATTTCTACTGCCTGCTGTTCAGCACTTTTCCTTTTAAATAGTATCCCAAACTTGTTGTCAAATGATAATTAATATATTCTTTTACTATCTAAGATAGTAGGGGTCCCAGATTAAATCTAAATTATTTCCTCCCTAGGATTCATGGGGGAGTTGGGGGATCTTTACTTTATCAAACCAAAGAATCTCATAGGAATTCAATCTATGAGAGGGAGAAATGGTGGTACGAGTCTAGTTTCAGGTCAGTGGCCTAGGGCTCCAAGGGGCCAACAGCAAGCTGCGTGTGGAGTTTTGGGGCCAGAGCTCGATTTCAGTCACACAAGGCTCTTACTCATCGTGTTTTCTTAGAAGTTTTTTTTTTTTTTTTTTAATCAGAAAGGGGTTTTATGCCTTAGAAGGTTTGAATACCACTTCCCTTTGATATAGAATGTTGGGATATGGAGAAAATTTTAACTGAGAAGTCACAATGAGTAGTATTCATACTAAAGTTATGCTGCTGCTTTCCTCATATGTGTATAAGATTTTCCAGGACTTAAGTTTTTTTTTTTAATCTGACATTTGGAAGGATCCTTATTTCTTTTGAAATTTGTGGGTCATGGCTAATGTTCATCAATCAATTAATATGTGCATATGACCTCAAACTCAGTTGAGTTTATAGCTACATTTATTTATAAACTTGTTTTATAATTAATGATTTCTAAATTTTTTTTAGACATTGTGTTGCATCAAAATGACTTTCTTGAATCTGCAACTAGTTGTGTTTATCTCCATTTCACAATATGACTTTTTTAGAAAGCATTCTTATGATGTAATGTCTTTTTCTCTTGGGTGTGACACCATTTCTTTGCTTTTTTTTTTTTTAATTTAAGCTTTATTTAAACATATAATGTAACCCCACCACCCTCTCCCAACCCCTCTTCCCCCCACCCCCCTCAGTTTGTTTTATGACATTAAGAGTCTCTTTTGGTTTGTCTCCCTCCCGATCCCATCTTGTTTCATTTTTACTTTTCCTACCACCTTAATTCCCACCCCCATTGCATCTCCACTTCCTCATATCAGGGAGATCATGTGATAGTT